>PPOB02000006.1:672213-878990 GCA_003708405.2 Candidozyma heveicola
TTTTTTTTTTTTTTTTTTTTTATTTATTGGACAGAAATGGGATACATTTCTCTCCGTGCTTCTGCTTTCACCGTTTTAATTCATCCAGTACCAAACCCATCAAAAACTAACAAATTAAATAATAAAATAAAATCATCATAAAGACATTCAAAACTCTTTGCGAGAAGCCTCAAAACAGGGGAATGCTAAAATTGGCAGTTGATAATCTTTCCTGGCCCTCCAAAGACGATACTCACATCATCGACCTTACAACAGACTGTCAACTAGTATGGGCCTGGAACTTTATGATGGTTTCATATCGATGGTTTTGAGAGAAGCTTTTCAAACATTTGGATTGATCAAAGGGAAAAGATAGACGTCTCCATCCGATACTAAGCCCTCAAAATAGTACGACATGGGGACTAAATGTCCACAAACGCTAGAAAAGATGTTAAATGAAAGCTAAAAAAACAATCCACAGAGAAAGAAGATTTTTTCAGTCAAATCCAAAAAAAGTTCATCAACAACAGGAGCATTCCAGAAGTACAATATAGTAGAAACTGGTAGGTGAAATATTGTCCCCTCTGATTTGGATCATGTCACCGCTGATTTATCAGGACAGCAAAACAAGTTATTACCCCGACCTGCCTTCCAAGGAACGACTTCGACTTCTCATCTTGAGATTTGTCAATAGTTGGGATTTAGCAGTACCATTTCGTCTTGGTAAGTACAATGGGAAAACTCCACATAACCAAGCCGCTCAATGGCCTGCTTCCACACAATGTCCAGAATATTTCAGATTTTCTTAAGCGTCTTTTATTTCATCGCCTTTTTTCCATTTTTTTAATTCTTGCTATAACCGGTTGCACCCGCCCCTCAGCACCGTTTTCCTACACCATCTCCATCTCATCGCCTCAGTACTACGCACCACATTCCATAACCCCACTACAGCCCCGCCACAAAATACATTTTCCAGCCTGGACGAAATTTCACAAACTCTTCGATTCGTCTAGAAAAATCGGTTTTCAAAAAATCTCCAACCTCCACCCCAAAGGAGTGTGTAGATCGAACTCATCGGTGTGAGAAATAAATTTCCAGCTTTCTTGCCTACTACCATGCTTCTATTCCACCGAAGCCTTTGTGCTTCGCTCAGGAGCCCGATTGGCCCTGCGTCGGCTCGGGCGTTCTCTGTTTCCATAGGCCGTTTTAATCGGTACGAGAAAATCAACAAAACCTACAGTGCTCCAGAACTCATGGAGTACAACGATAAAGACATTTCCTTGCAGGACCTCGAGCAGTTTCCTGCTTTCAATAAGCAAATCGCCCAGTCGTTCAAGAAACTCGGCTATTCGCTGCTCACGCCCGTTCAGTCCCGCTCGATCATTCCTACTTTGTTGGAGGAGAAAGGCGTTGTTTGCAGAGCTAAGACAGGTACTGGTAAGACCATGGCGTTTGTGATTCCCACGCTTCAGACCGCCTTGGACTACCATTTTGAAACAAAGTCAGGAATGGGCAAAATTCACACGTTAATCATCGCCCCAACTAGAGACTTGGCTATCCAGATCAAAGACGAGTACTTCAAGATCTTGAAGCAGGACCGGAGCTGGAGCAAAATCAATGTGAAGCTCTGCATTGGTGGAAGAAAAGATACCCTCAGATACGCTCCTGGTGTGCTTGTGGCTACTCCAGGTCGTTTGGAAGCCGAATTGAGAAACCCTCGTGTGGCTGCCTTGTTCTCTGATTTGAAGTACAGAGTGTACGACGAGGCCGACCGTTTGTTGGAGACAGGTTTCGAGGAGAGTTTATTGAATATTGACCGGATGCTCCGTGACGCCCGCTCCAAGGCAATCAACCCTTCCACCAAAATGAAGTCGGTGCTCTTTTCTGCTACCGTTGACGAGAGAGTCGAGGACTTCGCCAAAGCAACAATGGGCGACGAGTACCGCTACATCAACTGTGTTTCTGAAAATGAGCCCGAAGCTCACGAGAACATCCATCAGACATTGGTCAAAACCCACAACTCATACGAGCTGATGGTGGCTGCTTTCAGCGACATTTTCCGGAACTTCGCCAGCAAGCCTGACTTCAAGGCCATTCTTTTCTTGCCCACCAAGTACGGCACTGACTTTGCCTACGACATTTTGCGCCAGGCCAAGCGTTTGGGTCTAATTGACAAGAGAAATGTTTCCTTGTTGAGACTCCACGGTCAAATGACTCAGGGCCAGAGAGACAAGTCCACTGCCGAGTTCAGAAGCTGCAAGTCTGGTGTTTTGGTTGCCACGGATGTGGCTGCTAGAGGCATGGATTTCAAAAATGTCACCGATGTGATCCAGCTCTGTCCAAGCAGTGAGGTTGCTGATTACGTACACAAAGTTGGCAGAACTGCCAGAGCCGGCTCTAAGGGTAATGCCACGCTTTATTTGTCGCAGGCGGAGGTGCCTTACGCCAAGGCGTTGAGTAAGAAGTACGGAATCACGTTTGCCAACGAGACTTCCTATGAAACCATGGAGGAGGATGCGGCTGCTTTTGAGAAGATAGCTTTCGAAAAGGAGGACGTTGACGAGTTCACCCGTGCTCACCTCTCCTACCTTTCTGGTGTTGTTGCCAAGTACCGCTTGAGATTGGACGATGTGATCAGAAGTGCCCACTACTTGTCCAAGGGTTTGTTGCAGGATGAATCCGCAAAGTTGTCCATTAGCAGCACCACCTTCAAGCAGTTCCGTCTCAGAGATCCTCACGAAGAAACGTTTGATGTTCCCGGTGGAATTCCTCACGGCCAGTTCAAGGAGCGCAGGGGTTTCAATAACTTCAAGGGCAACAATAGAGGCAGTAACCGTTATGACGGCCGCAGCGGCTATAGTTCCAGCAATCGCAACAGAGGCTACGATGGCCACAGCTTCAACAACCGCAACAGATACGGCGACCGTGATGACAGCATGTTTGACAAGCGCAGAAACGACCGCCACTCGAAGAGAACCTTCAATTCGAGATATTAAATAGGCTTCATTCTTGTAAATAGACATTCAGGTAAAACTTCTGGGTAACGGCGGAGATAAAATTTGTATAACGGGCTATCTGCGGACGCCCCTAAAGAATTGTTACGATAAATGGTGCCGATATCAACCCGAGTGAAATGAAAATAGCTTGACGCTTTATATCTTGGAATGGGTAAATGGCCGTTTGGAGGGCACACGGAACTTTCGTCTGGGTCGTCTGGGGCGCCTAGAAACCTCCTCACCAAGCTCAAACTCACGTATTATGATCACATAGACAAGAAGCACTAGAATAAGCAATGTATCAACGATAATGATTTTTCTCTGGAAGCTTAGATCCGAAACCAATGCCTTGTTTCTGCGTATGAGATCGCCTAGCACATTTCGAAGAGCCTGCTCTTGTCTTTCGAGAAGACTGTTTGACTGCTGATGCGTGAGCTCAAACGAGCTCTGGAGATGCTGAACCTGAGAATTCACGGTGTGGTTGAACTTCAGAAGCAAATTGTTAAGTTTGAGGGCGTGTCGTTTCTCCAAGTTGGTGAACGCATCAGACAAGAGTTTGCTTTGTTCCTCAATATAAAGGAGAGAAAGACTGGCATTGGACTCGAGGAGGGAGAGCCGTTTGACAATATTTTTGAAGATCGACTCCTGTGTTGCTTTGGACGTGGATGTGGATTCAGCAGGGGAGGACGTGTTCACTGGGATGTTGCATATTTCGCCATTTCCGTTATTGATGTCCTTCAAGAACTCGTTAAGTGCGAGGTACGGTGAAACCGCCTTGCAACCTTCGTCATCGTCAGTATATTCAAAAAGCACATTCACCGAGGACGCCTCGGGCTCAGAGACCAGCTCCTGCTTGGGGCTGTCCTTTTTGACTTCCTCCATCATGGTCGTTCCGTGCACCCTAACTATCGAAATAGGGCAGTAGAACTCGTTTCCGTAGTGGCTCAAAATGTCGATTTTCAAGTACCGGGCCCAGATGAGTGGGTTTTCTATATCGAACACCTGGGTATCTCTGATATTCTGGGCCTCAATCTCACCAAGCACATGCCAACTCGTAGAGGGAAACAGGTCTGAGACAGAAAAACGGACCCTTCGAAACATCGAGCTGAAAAGCTCGAAATTTGCCATCACTATGGTGCTCACCAAAATATCCTGGCAGAGCTCGATCACCACAAAC
Source organism: Candidozyma heveicola (assembly GCA_003708405.2). Lineage (NCBI taxonomy): Eukaryota > Fungi > Ascomycota > Pichiomycetes > Serinales > Metschnikowiaceae > Candidozyma > Candidozyma heveicola. The sequence continues at coordinate 676,366 of PPOB02000006.1, forward strand.
TTATTGGAGGTGGCACACTTATTCAAAAGATACAGGTCCTTGACCTCGCTCAAAATCGCCAGGGCGCCCTTGGCATCGCTGTTAGTCTTCACCACTGTAGCAGCGCAATCGCCTGAGGCATAGTTGAATTTGTCTTTATAGGTTTTCCCCTGATCCTCGACTTCCACATCGAGAAGCAGCAGCGACATTATGCCCTCCTTTATCGTTTCAAGTTCGCTTCCGACGGTTTGCGTCGAGGACAGTATAGGCAGTTGCAGCCGCTCCCGGGCCTCGAGCTCCTTCTGCTTCTTCCATTCCTCAAAGGAGAGAAAGTGGCAGTCGTCAGAGTAGTTTCCGTGAGCCGAGTCTTCGATATCGATAGCGAGGGAGTCGTTGAATGACTCTGACTCGCCAATTGGCGCTGTTGACGATTCGGGGGTTTCCTTAGAGGCAGCGCCACTTTCAGCACATACAGCCAGTATCCATAGTAGCCACACCCAGAGCATTCAGAACTGAGTTTGATGGTCGAATTAAAATATGATAGTTCAAATATTCACGGCTCCAGTCCGCTTCGTTATTTTCTATTATATTGTTTGCCGGTGCTGATCTGTATAAAATACCCCAGAGGAGAGGAAGTACGCTTAGGAATCTGTTGATGTATGTGCGAATATCATCGCAGTGATACTACTATGATCAAAACCTTCAAACTCGACACACGTGCAGACACGTCGTCGCTCAAACTCCCCAAGGAGCTTTTCCTGTATTCAAGGGACATCGACGGCCAATGGCAGACGGACGATGCAAAGGCCAAGGACGAGGCTCTTTCCTACTACTACTTTCCAGACTCTTACATCGACAGAAACTTCAATCTCGGAGATGGCGTCAACAAGTTCAAGAAGATTCCTGAGGCAGAGAACACCGCAGACTTCGCTCCCTTGCTCCTGGCCATCAAGCAGTACGAGCAGCAGACCGGAAAAAAGACCAAAGTCGACATCATCACCTTCAGAGGAGTCATGACCAAGCTCTTGACGCTCCCGTACGACACCAAAACACCAATCCACCTATACGTGATTGGCTACGACGGACAGCTTTTCATCAAGGCCGACTCGGAGTACGAATTAAGACAGCGAGAGGAGGAGAAGGAACAGCTCAAAGCATCGAATCCTGAAAAAGCCAAGTACAACGAGACTTGCGAATACAGTGGGTACAAGTTCGAGGCGCTCACAACATTGCCCAAGCCCTGGGCGCAATGTTCTCGTAGCATGATTCAAAAGCGTGGTAAAAAGGCTGTGAACAACTACGAGCAGTATATCAGTGTGGTTCGTTCAGGAATCGGAAAAACCAAAACTCTTTTGGCAGGCGAGGTCGACTGCGTGTGGGATTACCTTCCGAACGAGGAGGACGGCAAAAATGAGCCTGTGAAACACTACATGGAGTTGAAGACCTCTACCATGGTGGACAACCCACAGAAAGCGGTCAACTTCGAACGCAAGCTTTTCAAGACGTGGGCTCAGTGCTTTTTGCTTGGAATTCCAAAAATCTTGTACGGTTTCCGTGACCGAAACCACATCTTGAAGAACGTGGAGATGTACACCACCGAGGAGATTCCATTGATGATCAAGAATAGCGAATACCCCAGAGGCACCGAGCAGCGATTCAACTGTGTGGACGCACTCAAATGGTACGGTGCTCTTTTGGAGTGGATCAAGGGCAACGTGGATGCAAACGACGAGCTGAAGGCATTCAAGATTGTGTACGATTCCGGTTCGAGGACTTTTTCCTTGAACGAGTGTATGGGCGACGAGAACAAGAGGTTAAGGAATGGCGAGCTTTTGACAGAGGACTTCAAGGCATGGAGAGAACAATTGAGGTAAGAGGCCAAACGTGCCACAAGGCGCCGAGAGAAGTCGGCGATGAAGGTGAATATAAACTCGGTTCAACCAAAAATTCCAAGGCCGGGGCGACCTAAGGCACTCAGTATAGCCCCATGGAAAAAACAGGTCATTCAAATTCTCCATAGTAGGGAATCACCCACCACGAATGCATCCAAACAAGCTCAATTCTTGGTATAGCCTGGAAATCCGAATTTAGGCGGAGCGCTGTATTTGTAATAGACGTGGGTGACATGTCAACGCTTGCAAGTGTGTAGTAGCGTAGGAGGGGAGAGACGATATTGAGTTGGGATATCGTTAGCCAAATCTCGTCCGTTCACTGTGCAAGGTCAATGAATATACCCTCTTAGGACAAAACCCTTTGAAGAGCCCAAGATGGCATCAATCTTGCTCAAAACGAGTAGTAATGGCAGCTTCTTTTGAATTATTTTCCTCTGAAAGGCTCTCAAAGCTCCTAGAGAAGTGATTATTGTGGGAGTTCCTATTCCAAGACCCAGCAAATCGTATTGGTCACGTTAAGAGCGTCTCCTTTCAACGGTTGACCCCTTCAACGGCCCCAAAATGTATTTGGGCCCTTCCTGAAAATATTAGTTTTCCAGTCTCAGAAATCAACCGCATAGATTCAGCTTAGACTAATGGGGAGTCGAGCGCCCAATACAAACCAAATAACAGTAGAATGGGCTTAAACGGGGTAGTTTAAAAATGCCAGTGTTCATCTTTTCTTTATTTTGTTTTTCGGTTGCTTATTCGGCGTGAAAGCAGAAGCACTTTTGTTTAAGGCAGTCCATTCCATGAAGTTGTGCCAATACATACACAGCTCGAGGCTAGGGTCTTAGGCGTCCCAGAGCATTTCAAAAGGGTCATAAAATCGAAGTCATCCACTTCAGACGGAAACTCAGTTATGACTTTGACTCCCTGACTCCCATCCCACGTGGATGTTCCACATTTCGGAAAAGTCCGAGCCCGAGCTGCCCCTCCCCCGCCGGTGCCTCCAAATTCGATGCATTAGATGCTGGCCATTTGCTGACAAAAGTCCAAAACCCTAGCCTGTCAATGGCTGCTTACCGATATGGATGCAGCCGCACTGGTTTCTGGACCTTGACACATTATGCGATGCTCGTTTTTGCCAACATTTACGTTTGTGTCAAAAAGTCGGCGTTTCGGAAAGTTGCACGTTTGCTTCGATGGCGTGACATTCTTGCTTGACCGTATTCACCAGCCATGCGTCAGCAACCGGTTCGAGAGGCATCGCGGTAAATGGTGATAGTTTGCAGCCATTACTGTGGAACACGAGGAGGAGCTCAAGTAAAAAGCAGAAAACAGCAATCTTCACAGAACCTGGTTCTTGCCGTAGGGAAATTAAAAGCCACGTAGTCAAAATACATGAAAAAAATAGAGGAAGAGGCGGGTTGCTGACCTCGCTGGTCATCGGTTGCGAAAGCTTAAATGTGCCAAAAGCTCAAAACCAAGCGTGGCCACAGCGCAAATACAACAATAGCAGGTTTGCTGGGCAGCGACAACGACGCCCTGGCTGAGTAAAGCGGAGTTTTGATTCGCCACGATAAATGCTGGTTGCAGAGGGGGGCGACAAGAATCCAATGAGAGGAGGGACAAAGGATGCCAAATACGGTTGTTGGGCCCAAATGAGGATTATTCCGTCCAAATTTGAAGATTTGTCAGTCCACTTTCGTTTTACGGCTGGAAAACGGTGGCAATAGTCTAGATACTGAGTGGTGTTCGCTTACGTTAGGAGATTTGGGTCTTTACTGTAGCTATCAAAGACGAGGTAGAAAGACAGATGGAGGGAAAACTGCTTCTATGTATAGGAGACCGTGGTCTGAGGGGCTCTAGCTCCCCTCCTTGTTTCTCTAATTCCTTATTGAATTCTCAACCATTTGGCCGGTTTCCTCAAACCATCCAGACTCGAGATCCTTGCCTAATCCGGTCGCCACTACGTCAGTTTCAAACCACAGCGAAGGTCATCTGCGGTTTAAACGATAAGCAAACGTGCATACGTCTAGACGGCCAATGCTCCTAATGAAAATTTTCACCACGCCAAATCACCGGCTTTGTAACAGTTGTGATTCTCGCTCTCTATGCTCGGTCTCCCGATTCAGTCTTTTTCAGTAAGCAGCGCAGGCCAGAATGCCACACATTTCGTTGCAAAAGTGAAAATCCACGATTTTCAAAGCAGCAAGTCCCGGAATTCAGCTAGAATCACAGAAAATAAACCCTCCCCTAATTTCCTATCTTTCTCTACAGCCTCTTCTTTGGTCCCCCGCCTCCTGAGTCCTTCTTCAGTCTCCTCATGAGGGGTTCGGAGATATCGCACCCACCACAAAATTGACGTACTCGCAAAATGTCTCACCAGAATCCCACGCTATCTCGGCCGCCAGAGCAGCTAGAAAAATTCTGAAAACACCCCCGAAACCGCCGTGGCCACTTTCAGCGCCAATTTTTTTTCCCGGCCCAATTGCACCAAAACTCGACCCGCAAACACCAAGCTTGCCCATTCCACATGTCTTAGAAAAACACCGCCCCCCATTGGCTCCCGCGCGCTTAGTAACATACCCCAGTCTGGCTTGGGCCACGGCTTGTTGCTGACGGTACTTTGCTCTGTGCAGGACACATATGTCCCACGGCTGCGGGCGCAACAGACTTCCCCATATCTCAGGGTCCAAGGTATATAAAGCCGGGAAATCCGCAATTGCTCTCCCTCCGTCACATTTTCACTACTTATCAAAAATGGCTCCTACTTTCACCAACTCCAACGGCTGCCCCATCCCTGAGCCCTTTGCTACTCAGAGAGTCGGCCAGCACGGCCCCTTGCTCTTGCAAGACTTCAACCTTATTGACTCCCTTGCTCACTTCGACAGAGAGAGAATTCCAGAGAGAGTTGTCCACGCCAAGGGCTCCGGTGCCTACGGTGTTTTCGAGGTGACCGATGACATCACCGACGTTTGCTCTTCCAAGATGTTCGACACCATTGGCAAGAAGACCAAGACCTTCACCAGATTCTCCACTGTCGGTGGTGAGTCCGGTTCTGCCGACGCTGCCAGAGACCCAAGAGGTTTCTCCACCAAGTTCTACACTGAGGAGGGTAACTTGGACTGGGTTTACAACAACACCCCTGTTTTCTTCATCAGAGACCCCTCCAAGTTCCCCCACTTCATCCACACCCAGAAGAGAAACCCAGAGACCCACTTGAAGGACGCCAACATGTTCTGGGACTACTTGACCGCCAACCCTGAGGCCATCCACCAGGTTGTCATTTTGTTCTCTGACCGTGGTACCCCAGCCAGCTACAGAGAGATGAACGGTTACTCTGGCCACACCTACAAGTGGTCTAACAGAAACGGTGACTGGAGATACGTCCAGGTCCACATGATCTCCGACCAGGGCAACAAGGGTTTGACCAACGAGGAGGCTGGTGCGCTTTCCGGCTCCAACCCTGACCACGCTCAGGAGGACTTGTTTGTTAACATTGCCAAGGGTAACTTCCCATCCTGGACCTGTTACATCCAGACCATGACCGCCGAGGAGGCCAAGAAGGCTCCATTCTCTGTGTTTGACTTGACCAAGGTCTGGCCACACAAGGACTACCCAATGAGAAGATTCGGTAAGTTGACCTTGAACGAGAACCCAAAGAACTACTTTGCTGAGGTTGAGCAGGCTGCTTTCTCCCCATCTCACTCTGTTCCATTCCAGGAGCCATCTGCTGACCCTGTGTTGCAGTCGAGATTGTTCTCTTACCCAGACACCCACAGACACAGATTGGGTGTCAACTACACTCAGATTCCTGTCAACTGCCCAGTCACCGGTGCCGTGTACAACCCTCACATGAGAGACGGTGCCATGAACGTCAACGGCAACTTAGGTGCTACCCCTAACTACGCTGGTGCCTTCAACAACCCAATGGAGATCCGTGAGTTCAGCCAACAGCAGGACCAGGAGGTCTGGACCGGCGCTGCCTGCCCATTCCACTGGAAGGCCACTGACGGCGAGTACAAGCAGGCCACTGACTTGTACAATGTGTTGGCTAAGTACCCTAACCAGCAGAAGAACTTGGCCCACAATGTTGCCGTGCACGTTTCCGCTGCCAACGCCCAGATCCAGGACCGTGTGTTCGAGATGTTCTCGAAGGTGCACCCTGACCTTGGTGCTGCCATCAAGAAGGAGACCTTGGAGCTTTCCCCACGTAAGTAAGCGATCACTATTGACGTGAATAATGCATGAGTTCAAAGAATTACAAGTAGATTACGAGTAGGTTTAGAAAAGAGTATCAGAGCTGGTTTCGATTTTAGGGAGTTCCCAATCGGGACAGCCGAACAGGGATCCAATCTGTTACTAATTGAAAAGTCTCGATCCGAAAATTCCACTTCGGCCCACCGGTGATTCTGTGAGGGGAAGAAGTCACATGAAGATAACGATATAGGGAGCCGCATGCTGAGTCAAGTGGAACGGGGGTCGCTGATTGGCCTGTCGTGTGCAGCTCATAAGTTCCTTAAGGCAGACGCTTTAGACGCTATGATGGACGAATTCTCCGTTGTCCAGGTGAAATCTGGCAAAACAGCCTGTGGAAAAAAATGGGAATCTCGGATTATTACCGGCGGTGCTAAGTTACGTGGAAGGAGATTTTTCATCCAATTTCGTTAAAATTCACTAAACGGCTCTATTCATCTGGCTCGGTTGTAACCGAGGAAACAAGAATCAGCCATGTGCGCTGCATGGTCTGATTTCAGGAGACCACATCCGGAATTTTCCGGGGGTCAATTGATTAGGAGAAAGGGGAAACTTGGGGAATTGAATTGGCTGTGGGGTCGGTAAATTTTTCTGGTAGTTTTGGTGAGCAGTTGATTGTACTGTTCAGTATTTCTTGGAGACAGAAGAGGAGAAATTTGAATTTTTGAATTTTTGCATTTTTGGCTATCTTGGCTAAATGTCTCCCAAATACTACTTTCGAGTGCTTGGATGTAGGTAATTCAGTAGTTGGAAGAATATCTAATATCCACGCTATCAAGCAATAGCGTTTTCAGTGGTACATCATTTCGAAATTCTATTTGCTCAATTCTTCGAATCCACGATTATCTTCGAATCCACGATTATCTTCGAATCCACGATTATCTTCGAATCCACGATTAGCAGCTTAAGATCTAAAGAGTGGGCCGTGATCCATATGGATTGGTGCTTCCGTTGAATAGAAGATAGACCTTATCTCTGTTTCATCGAAAGCAGAAAGAAAGTCAATTTATGATATATGGGCTCTTCGCTGCTTTGGGTCGGCCATACTCCGCTTGTAAATTGTCAGAGGGACCCAAAGTGATCAGAAACTTCATTCGATGATACTAGGGCTGTGTCAAACTACACTAGGTTGAACCGAAGTATGTGTTTTCCCAACGCTGATAGGCATGATCTTTTTATTGAAGGCTTCTGATAAACATCATTTACCAAAAGTTGATCTATTAACTCAGCTGCACCTCATGGGTTGTCATCTTGCCAGTCCATTTCCAGATACCTCTATGGCTCCTTCTAATGCGTACCATGCAGCCACTCTACTGACGGCTATCAAGTGTAAATGTACTTATAAAATGTCTTTGTTAGAAGGTTTGGATGGTTGACTGGTTTTCTTCGAGGAGGACAGCTGGGATGTGGCTGCAAAATCACTTGCTCAACTATAATATCCAACAGTCACCCGATAGTCCACTTCGTCACTTCTTGTCATCATCACTAACCACTTATTTGTACTAGAGGAAATGCCAGCAAGACTAGACTCTAAATGCCCTTCTGATTCTACAACCTTGCAGTTGATAAGTATATTCTGTATGGCAGCCTGGTTTTCGTGTCGGCTGCGCTGTCCTGTTAAATTTCGTACTCTAATAATAATATCCTGTCAATCAAATTTCGTAAGTCCAATTCATCCTAAAGCTTGGTGGTGTTGCAAGAAGCACACTGGCAGGAAGAACCACATTTACAAGAAGCACCACAGCAGCCCTTTTTTGGCTTTTGCTCCTTGGCGGCGGTTTCGTTTTTCACGGGGACGGAAGTATTCTTTGTAGAGCAGCACATTTTCAGATTAAGCTGGAGATCGAGAACAGGCGATTCTCCAGTTTTTATACTTTCCGATAATGCACTGCGCTAGAAACCCCGAACCGAGAGCGCTTACCCGATAAGGCAGGTCGTCGCGGCACACCAGGGCTTGGACCATCAAGGAACGGAAAACGGGTGGGGATTTTGAATCCGTGAATAATTCATGTTGACTTTAATTGGCAGTCCATATTCAATTCGTTAAGAAATGTACTGATAGTATTCTCTTTAGTGTTTGCTGTTTTTGACCGGTTTCCGGCGTCATCTACTACCTTTTGCAGCAAAACTCGGCTGACTGTATTTCACGATACTAGCTCATCTCCTGATTTCTTATCTCCCTTCATTCAAAAAGCTGGATAGGCTTTTCTAGCAGAATATGGCGAAACACTCAAACAACGGGGCGATGGCTCGTTCGCTGGCACTTTCCTTATGAATCTCAAGAGGCAATCATGAAGATACACTATTGAGCTGAATAGTCATACGAAGCCACACCTCGAGTCACACATGTCATTTAATTATGTGCTCAGTAGTAACTAAAGTCCCAAGTCGGCTAGCTTCCCGTACATCATCAACAATCACCTTAGCTCATTAACTCGGCTAGCTTCCTGGACACAATCATCAGCAATTACTTTAGCTCTTTAACTCAGCTTTCGCCCTTTTATTTCTATTTAGTTGTTTGTCGATCAAATTCCCTTCCTCTCAGGACGACTCTATCTCAACAACAGCAGACTGGCTCAAATGACTGAGGCGAAGCATACGCTCCTTGGGAATTCGAATATAGAGCTTCTCCCAAAGAAGCGGCTTACAGTGAGAAGTTTTAGTTTCAGCATCCTTCTGGGGGGTTGTGAGACCAGAAAGCTGAGGAGTAGAAAGCTGTTGCAGCTTTGTGGCTCCAGTGGTTTTGCATTTCTTGCTTCGCTGCTTCTGCTTATGATTATACTTTTTGAGGCTGAAACGGAGGTATAGCTTAGGCCAGTGGCTCTCTGCTGTCATCAAATGTCTCTTTTGGATGAGTCTTTGCAGTCTTCTAAGAAGAGGCTTAGTGAGACGGTGATCAGTTTGAGTAGTTGTAGCCATTGTGGTGAAGTTATAGCGAATTTGATCGTTCGAATAGCTTTGGATAATTTGGAAAAGAAAAAACGGTGCTGTGAGCCGGAGAGGAAATGTGTGGGTTGTGACGTTTTTGTGTTTGAGGTGGTTGCAAAATTACCCTCTGGGTCTCAGTGGAAAAAGGAAACATGGCAAGCCATGACCATAATGTCGCAAGCCCCTCTAATGAAGAAAAAACAGCATTCGCTTGCTTTTTTCTTTTCGGTTAAAAGGGTAAGTCGAGCGTGTTTGATGGTTACAAGGCCTAGGTTGAATGGTTGAAGGAGAGTTCAAGGGGGCTTAGGAAGACGATGAAGGTAGTTACAGCTTGAGGAGAAGGATACTCATAGATAAAATACTCGTTCAATTTTGGATTAGCTGCTTGTGGATCGTTCTGTTAGGCTGTTCTTGGAGCACATTTGTACAGCCATTACTTATTCATAAACTGGTGCAGTACTAAATAGCGCTTTGGGTAAAGAATTTTAATATTTTGAACTCGGGCAGATAGTCATCATTCCTTCGCCCGATCTTAGAGTAGCTCAAGTCGAAGGAACTCCATATGTGAGCCACGGTAGTTATACATATTCAGCGATATATCATAATCAGCGTCCAAGCAGTATGCTTAGTGAGTGTTTATTCTACCCTTTAAATGTGTTTATAAAGATTTTCATAAACCCACGTCGGCTAACGAAAGATACGGACCCTGCGTTTTGAGCCGCTCGATAAGCCGCTGATAGGCTATCTGTAGGTTAGTGAAACGAGGCCCAATGGAGCACCGGGAATCGGGGTTCTCTGAAGAAGACTTAAGATTAGACGAGAATTAAAGCCCAAAAATAATGTATATTCAACCGCACGAAACCAGCTCGTGACGGTTGTTGTTCTAGGTGCTTTGAGTAGCGTCTCTTCCACAACACTGGCAGACATGAAGCCCAAAGTACCCTGAATAAATAAATATCGAACCGGCTCTCCAGCCACTTTTGGAAAATTTTCGAATTTCTCCAGAATGCAATCTTCAGCTCTCGTTGGGCTACTTTTGGCGAATGGCTTCAATGCAGTGAGCCGATCTTCCCAGACTAGTCTGCCCCGAGAAGGCTTTTGAGGAAATCGTATGATCCTTTTGTCTAAGATGCCATCTATAGCTTTTGCTAGCCTCTTTGCTAGCATTTTTGCTAGCATTTTTCGCAGCCATAGCAAAGAAGGGACAATTAACCATAGTCTCCAAAGAGAATCCATCCAGCAAAATCAAATTTCTCGAGAGATTCCGAGTCCCTAAACTTCATTCAGGCCAATTTTTCACTCCCCTGGCAGCATTCTTCCTTGAACACCAAGAACGCGAATCTTCAGAAACAGCGTAGAAGCACAAAGTCCAGATCGCCCGGAATGCCAATACGAAATCACGGGTTTCTGTGGCCCCAACACTTGCTGCCTATTCAGTGCACTCGTTGCTCTGCCTTCATTCAGTGCCAGACAATGGGCGCAATGTAGCCATGAAAAACTGCATTTGAGGGAAGTGGGTCCCACTGAATTCCAGAACCCACGGTAATTGCCTCAAGCAAAGCGTGTCTAGTCGGCAAATCCTCGAAATCAAGTGTCAAAAGCCAAAACTTAAAGCCAAAAGCTAAAATCCCAGCCCCGCTGCCACAACCCACCGGCTCCAATTCGCTTCAAACTGCAGACGTGACCACAAATAGACGCCGTGCCTCGACCGCGTCCTGGAGGACACTGTGCTGTTTTCCTACCGTGTCTGGGGCATAGGCGCCAATTGGCCGACTAGGAATGAGCTTAGTGGGCCCTAGAAAATGTCTCCAGTGGGTCTGGAAATTCGCAGCCAGATTGCATTCTCAGTCCACAATGACCCACACTTAAACGCCCGCCCGGGGGCCACACACAAAACAATGAAAATCTGCCTCCAAAACCGGCCCTTCTTATTTACGTGCCAGGTTTGAAATTAACCACCGGGCCCGCCGAAACAGCCGGGTCCTGGCTCCAGCCTGCACAGACCTGCCAGAGTTGAAGTCGACAACGGCAGAAGAAAGTATTTTTGGCACCTGCTGCGGTTGGGTCCGCTTTGTCTTTTTGTTCGGTGCTGCCGAGTTATTGTAGTAATGTTGCTGCGCCGGTCTTGGCTGCGAATTTGGGGTCGTCCACTCCAGAACCACTGAGTCAATTCAAACGTAGCCACTTCAGCTGAGCCGACTCAACCGAGTCAAATCCAAACAGGATCTGATTTCCAACTCAACGAAAATCCATCCCCAAAACAAATTCTAACTCCAACCTCAATTCAATACCGTACCCTGCGTCTAGCCTGTTTCCATGCTTTCCATGCAGCAACCGCGCCCCGCGCTGACCGCCGGATATATAAGTACTCGATACCCTCAACAAACCTCCACTCACAAAAAAATGGCCGACATCGTTTCTGGAATCGACGGAATTATCAACACCATCACCTCGGGCGCCGTGGGCGCCGCCACCGCCCTCACGGGAAACGCCGTCAGCATCGGAGAGCAAATCACCTCCAGAGGCGGTCAATTCGCTTCAGACGTGACTTCTGGTGCTGTTGGTGCCTTTGACACAGTCACTTCGGGCGCTGTGGGTGCTTTCGACACGGTCACCAGCGACGCCGTCTCGCAGGCCGACAAGATCACCTCGAAGGCGGGTTCTGTCGCTCTGGCTGCCTCCACCGGCGGTTCTGACGCTTCTGCCAGCGCCTCCACGGCTCTTTCGTCGCTTGGCTCCGAGCTCGACAGCTTGACGAGCTCGTTCTCCTCGGGCGCCATTTCGGCTGCTTCCGAGGCGTCTTCTGGCGCCTCCCTGGGCTCTTCCAGCGCTTCTTCCGGCGCTTCTTCGGGCTCTTCTCTGGCTTCCAGCTCTGGCTCTCGCTCGGCCTCCAGCCTGGGCTCCTCGGCCAGTAGCTCCTCCACGTCTTCAGGCAACAGCGCTGCTGGTCTTGATCTTACTACCTCGTGGAAAAAGAGCGCTGCCGTGGCTGCGCTTGTGGGTGCCTCTTTCTTGTTGTCTTTGTAGACCAATTAGACAGTAATGAATGGACATGAATGCGTTTGCTGTAGCAACACCTGGGGGCGGCAGCCTCGCGCGCCATCTGAAGGCTGTGGTTTTGGAGGTAAATGTGGTATCGAAGTCTGCTATTCTTGGATTTCGTGACGTCACAGACTGGGCACATTCCATAGTTTTGCACCCAAAGTGCACACTGCAACGGACCGTGAGTATTGGCTGGTTGGATACAGACTCAGTGATTCTTGTCAAGGCGGTGTAGGCAGATCGTGACGTGATTCCTGTCTGGCCGTTTCAGCGTGCTGATTTTTCAAGTGCTGATTTTTCAAGTGCTGGATTTTTCAAGTGCTCGACTTTTGAAGAGGCTCGATTTTTCAAGAGGACCGATTTTTCAGCAGTGCCGATTCTTCATGAGGACATTTTTCAGCAGTGCCGATTCTTCAAGAGCTCGACTTTTCCAACCGCTGCTAGTAACATCAGAAACCCAAAATATCTAAAGCATTGCGTCTTTCACTGTAAATGTCTAGCCAGCCATTCCAGTGTCACTCGATTCACCTTCACAATTGTAGCTGTCAAAACAAAGGTGTTGTCTCTCAAGTGAGCTTAAGGTGCTAACCATGGACCTGGGGTCTGCTAAACCCGTCCCCGTTTATTCGCCGTAGACAGCACCTTTCCATCAGCTTTTGGCTGGTTTCCTGGTGATTCCTGGTCCTGGTCAAGTACGCACTTGGAGCCAAGCACAGTAGGACCAGTAGCCTCTCGAGCCTCACTGCCTCTCCAAATACCCATCTCTATCGGCTTTCAACTCTCTACCACAAATTCAAAATCGAGCCTTTGTGACATATTAATATACGGTCGCTCAACCAGGGCCCACAGAACCACACGACAATCCTCGCCTTTTCAACCGATCTCCCTTCCTGCGGCGCCTGTCTCTCTCATTGTAACGCGCCAAGAGCCCTTGTCTAAATTCATTCACGTCTCGGGCCTCCGAAGTATAAGTACAATCGAGATTCGCAGCCACCATTCCACCGCGGTGGGCAGTGAGTCCAGGCGGTACACGGTGGAGTCGTAGAATGCTTAGCCGATGAGCAATGTGGCGTCTGGGAGATTCGTGTAGCAAGCTTTCCAGCTCAAGCCATAGATTCGGGAAGCAAATTGATTTCTGAGTACAAGTGGGTTAAACAAATCCAAGAAAGTAGTTCAAATACAAATTACAGGGCCTTCCCAATTTTGAAAAAAAAATTTAAAAAAATGATAAAAAAATGATAAAAAAATGATTATAAAAAACGCCTTACGATGTAGCACCCTCCACACCGCCACTACCGCATACCAGCTCACAACAATCCCAGTCAACCTCTAGACCACAACCTCTACGTCAAACCCAAAGCATTAACAAAAGTCACCACAACCGCAACCTACCGCCAAAGCAAGAAAAAATAAAAAATTTTCACAGCCCGCCAGCAAATCCAGCAACACGAACTCCATCTACGCCCACCGCGAAATGGCTGCAAACATCCTCCAGCCTGGACCGCTGTGTGCCCGAATTCCCCCCATTTCGTCATGTTTTTCCCGATTCATTTTCCTCTCCCTAGCCGTTTCCAGAACTCCACACGCCCGTGACAGCGCCTCCTTCTTGCTTGCTGGCGATCGGTGAAACCATCTCCTGCACCGTTTACTCCACACAGCGAAAACACAAATACCCAGCATCCGCGGCCTCTACACACCGTTGGCTGTGTTCTAAGCCAATTGCGTCGGGCCATATGAAAGTGGGCGAAAAGCGTGAAAAGGGGAACGGTGGTTTGAAGGAAGTGTTTGGAAAAATAGGGAATTTTCGAAAAGTCGGGTCGGATGGTCCAGGTGTCCGCATTCGGAAAACATCAAATCTCCTTGCGGAATCGTGGATTCCTGACTCGAACAACACAGCCTGGCAACGGCGCAACAGATGTGCCAATCTTTTTGTGGCGCGCCCCTGCGCCAGGGGCACAGATCGAAGATGGACGAGCCGAGGGAAAAGACTGGGGTTTTTGGAAAAATCAAAAAATGCCCATCCACAAAAGGCACTCGCCCCAAATTACGAAAACCACCGTACCAATCCCATCGTCTTTACTGGGACCTCAAATCGCTCTCACCTGAGGGTTTCGTTGTATGTCCTGCACACAGCGCACAGCCTGGCACCCTCGCATACACTCCACATCAATGGCTGCAAACTCTGAAAAACCAACTATAAAAGGCCGCCGTTCCCACCGCTTCTCAGCAACAACAAACATGGGTTTGAACGCTATTAACTACGCTGCTTCTGATGTTGCCGGTGCCGGTGGTGCTGGTGCCGCCGCCACTGCCGCCCCCTCTCTCGGTGCCTCTGGTGGTTCTGGTCAAGGCCAAGGTGGCCAGGGTGGTCTGGGTGGTCAGGATGGCCAGGGTGGTCAGGCCGGCTCTGGTCAAGACGCTGCTGCTGCTTCTGGTGACACTGCCGGTGGTGCTCTTTCTGGTGCCACTGCTGCTGCTGCTTCTTTGGTCGGCGCTGCTTCTGGCGCTGGTGCTTCTGGTGCTGCTGCCGTTACTGAAGGTGCCGGTTCTGCTCTTGCTGGAGCTTCTGGTGCCGCCGCTTCGGGTGCTGCAGGCGCCTCTGGTGCTGCTGGTTCTGCACTTGCTGGAGCCTCTGGCGCTGCCGGTTCTGTCACTTCCGGTGCTGCTGCTGGCGGTGCTTCTGCTACTTCTGGTGCCGCTGCTGGTGCCTCTGGTGCTGCTTCTGGTGCTTCGGGCGCTGCTGGTTCCGGCTCTGCTGGTGGCATTGCTACCTTGTCTGAGAGCGGTTCTGCTGGTGGCTCTTCTGCCTCTGGTGGTTCTTCTGCTTCTGGCGGCTCTTCTGCCTCTGGTGGCTCTGGCTCCTCCGCTTCTGGCTCTTCTGGCTCAGGCTCGGGCTCTTCCGCTTCCGGCTCCTCTGGTGCCGGTTCTGGCTCTTCTGCCTCGGGCTCTTCTGGCTCCGGCTCTGGCTCTGGCAGCTCGTCTTCGGCCTCTGGTGGCTCGGGTTCTTCCTCTTCGGGCGACTCGGCCGCTGCTACCATCTTCGAGCAGGGCTCCTGGAAGAAGGGCGCTGCCGTGATGGCCATTGTGGGATGCACCTTTGTTTTCAACTTGTAAGAGTACTAGAAAAGGTTAATAAGCCGGGCTTTGACTAATAAAATGGATTTTAATGACTGAACGATTGTAGATTTAGTGTCAATTGATTTGCCTGATCTCTCTGACTTTGCCATGGTATTGGCTTCCAGGTCTGTAGCGTCAAAATGACGTTTGCTGTTATGACGTAGTTCGATGTCGATCATGTCGATCCGGATTTCCACCGTGACGTGATCGCCAGGATTGTTTGACATGTTGTCTAGGCATACGTGATATTTCATGGAAATCCGAAAGGTCGCTAATATTTCATTTGTCAGGCGACTGAGGCTAGCAAGGATTTATAGACCTCAAGTAGCGAGTTTGTTCATTTTGAATTCACTCGGGAATCCTCGATTCTGGCCTTAATACCATAAGCATTGAAGGGTTTTTTAAAAAAATTAGCTCCTCTTGTAAATTCATTGAGTCATCTTCACCGTTGTAAATTTTTCACGGCTGGACCGCTCAGCTCACCTTATCAATCGTGTGCGTCATTGTGGAGATAGTGCGGCTGAACAATCACAAACGTCTGATGAAGCGACAATACCAGAAGGTAAATTGGCAAAATACAGTCCCTTTGAGACTCGCTTAAATGTTCTTGGACCCTAAAAATAAAAAAATGCTTCGCTTTTCTCGGTTTATGTCCAATTTGTTCAAGCACAAGGATCTGATGGAATGGCGTCTGTGTCGAAGAGTCCCACAAAATCCTCTGATATAAGGAAGCGATGGAAAAGTTCCATTGTGAAATTTGTTCTCAGTTGCCTTCCTTGTAGAAGAAATCCGTAGAAGTTCTCTCCTTCGAGCCTTCAGGTGAAAGAGTCTCAACACGGCTAAATTTGACAGCAGGTATATATATTCAAAAAGCAGATTCCAGTGACCCTTCCTCAAAAAAGTCTCCTCTATGGCTGCGATTTGCTTGAGAAATAACCCAGTGGTTCCCTTACAATGATACCTCCCTCACTGCTAGGCCTGCCTCCTCATCCCAAAAACCACTCCATCACCATTCGCCCTTTTCGTGATTTACCTCATATTCAAACCGCTTCCAGCCTTAAATCTTCAAAATCAAGTTTTTTACCGCCCCGGATCCAACTCCTCCCCTTTCTGCTCCGTTGCCATTTGCACCTTGGTCCTGCCTGCATTGAGCAGATTATCACCATTTTCAACTACTCATCCTTCCAAACCCAAAATGGCTCGTCCAGCTAGACTCCAAGTCGACCCGGACGATGTCCCGGAAGACGATAGACCGCCACAAACTGGCCACACTTTTAACGTGTGGTACCACCAATGGGCTGGCGGGGACCGTTCTTCAAATGCTACTCAGCGACTGAAGCATCGGGTAAATATCAAGGATGATTCGGGGACAACAAGGGGAAAGGATGGGAAACGGCCGATCTGCTTGTTTTTCGCCAGGGGCTGTTGTATGAAAGGACGGAACTGCTTCTATTTGCACAGACCCCCTCAACCTACAGATGTGACTGTGCCATCACAAGACTGTTTCGGCAGGGACAAAACCCCCCATTACAGAGACGACATGACTGGAGTAGGGCTGTTCAATAGGGTTAACAAAACGCTTTATGTGACAGGACTCCATGTGAACGACGACATAGAGGAAACGCTATCAACGCAGTTTGGCGAATTCGCATCAATAGACAAGATACGTGTTTTGAAAGGAAAAGCATGTGCTTTTATCATATTCAGATACGAACTGGGGGCCCAGTTTGCCAAAGAGGCCATGAACGGGCAGACTTTGGATGGGAACGATACTTTGACAGTGAAGTGGGCCAATGAGGATCCCAATCCCAATGCAAAGCAGCTGGCCAAACGGTCCGTCGATGATGCTGCATTAGAGACAGTGAAGAATTTACTTGGAGAAACTTCCAAGAAACCGACGATCAAAAAAAGGAAGAGTGAGCCCGTTTCTGAACCCGTTGAGGTGCCAGTCTCGAAAGAGGAACCTGAGGATGGAGCCATCGAGGAGGACCTCATGGGATCTCGAAAGCTTATTGGGGCAGCACGGTTGGCTGCGCTTGAAAAATTACAGAATGCTGGAAATCTCCGGAATGGCCTTACAAAAAGCACGAATGGCACAATTTCCACCAATAGAAGGGATTATAAGCATGACCCTAAAGCTCACATAAACGATTATCTGGATCCTGAACTGAGCAGCAGGCTAGCTGACTTGTTCTCCAAAATCGAACAATCTAGCAAGATACCCGAAAATGGGCCTGGTTCTTCGGTCCATACTTTGGAACCTGAACTGATCAGCAGTCCAGCTGACTTGTTCTCAAGAATTGGACAATCCAGCAAGGCACCCGAAAATGGGCCTGATACTTTGGAACCTGAGCTGATCAGCAGTCCTGCTGACTTGTTTTCAAGAATCGGACAATCCAGCAAGACACCCGAAAATGGGCCTGGTTCTTTAGTCCAAACTCTGGAACCTGAACCAACCAGCAAGCCAACTGACTTGTTCTCCAGAATCGGAGAATCCAGCAAGACATCCGAAAAAGGGCCTGATCCTTCGATCCATGCTACATCAGCATTCAACTCGCATTTTGGTGGCTACGGCAGCAGCGATGAGGACTAATTTGAGGATAAGTACCTTGTTGCTTCCCTTAACCACTCAGGCACCTTTACTCCTCCTCTGCTCAAGAATTTTTTGAGCTCAATGAAAGTATCCTTATCACCATCATCGATGAAGGTATGACTGGTTCCGTGTTCGCCAGCACGGCCTGTACGTCCGATTCTGTGGATATATTCCTCAAACTTATTACTCATTTGGAAGTTCACCACTAAGGAAACATGTGGAATGTCAATACCTCTGGCTGCAACATCTGTAGCAATGAGGATGGAGGCTGCCTTGGAACGGAATTTTTCTATAGCCGCTTCTCGGGCCTCCTGGGATTTGGAGCCGTGGATTGTGACAGTGTTCTTGAAATTTTTGTCAGCCAAGTCCTCTGCCAACAGTTCCACTACCCGCTTGTAATTAGCAAAAATAATCACGGAGAATTTGGGACCCTTCTTGTGCTTTTCCAATACCAGGACGAGCTTCTGTAGTCTGTTAGAATCCACCTCCTGCTTGTCTGAGAGTGCTGGGCCCATGTACTCGAACTGCTGGTCAATGGTATCCACAAGCTCGTTGGCGTTTCCGATAAAGAGGAACGCTGGATCAACCAAGTAGTTTTTCGTCATTTTTTCGATAGTCGGCGTGATTGTAGCGGTGAACATGACAGTCGTTCTCTTCTGCACCCTCAATATTCTCAGATCGATGCTCTGTTGAAGATGTTCAGTGGTGGGCAAGTACTGGAGAATCTGGTTGAGCGACTTTTCAAACCCCATATCAATCATCTTATCAGCTTCGTCCATGGTCACATGGTAGCACTTTTCAAGGCTGATAATTCCCCGTTCTAGAGAGTCGATGAGTCGACCTGGCGTGGCCACCACGATGTGAACGCCTTTTTGAAGCGAATGGATGGTCTCCTCATACTTATGTCCACCAATAACTGTGATCACAGAGAGACCCAAGCGATCGGTGAACTTCTGTGTCTCCTTGGCAATCTGAAGAGCCAATTCTCGCGTGGGCGCCAATATGAGCCCGAGCGTTTTGTTGTTGTTGGCTTCCTGGGTGTGTTCGAATTTCATGTACTCGGGCTCGATGTTCAAGATGTACAGCAAAAGAGGCACCACAAAAGCCAAGGTTTTACCTGAGCCTGTTTCTGCCACACCTAAAACGTCCCTGCTTCGTAGCACAAGCGGCAAAGCTGCTCTTTGAATCGGTGTGGGTTCTTTGTACTGTAGATGCTTTTGAAGAATGTCCAAGACGCTTTGTGGAATCTTCGAATCCTCGTTCCAAAATCGTAGTGGGAGGTCAATTTCACGTCCCTTGGTGGAAATATTGTAGTCGTCTCTGAAAATACGCCAGTCTCTGGCTGTCATATCAGCTAGCTTCTTCTGCGACCAGTGTTTCTCGGGTATAGCTTGGGTTTTTGGTCTGCTGGGCTCTAGAGTCACTAGTGGCAGGTAATTGGCGGATGTGTCCTCCTCCTCGTCCCAGTCAAAGTTGTACTTCGGCGTTTTTTTCGCCTTTTTCTCCTCTGTATCTATAACATGGTTGTTCTCCAAAGACCGTTTCTTCTGCACTGGGGCCGCTGGAGTAGCGGTTTTTTTTAGTTGTTGGCGCTGTTTCTTCAGTAGAAAACGTGGTTTCCCTGCATCTTCGCTTTGCTTGATCAAGTCCTCCACGGAAACAGGTCGTGACATGAAACTGAGGTGTAGTTGAGATTAATGGGTGCGAATTATGTGGGGCATCAGAGAGATGAGGATGAGTGGGAGGGAGGTAAGTAGAAATGAAAATTTTTGGAGAGTGCCGGAGCTGTGGAATTTTAGTGAAGAAGAACTGGTGAGTTTATTAATAGTGAATTTGGGGCTTGGTGGTTTTGGTGGTTGGTGAGTTTTGGTATATTGGCTGGTAATCGATGGCTGCAGGTAGAGAGGTCTTCAAGTTTAGTCGAGGACCCCAAATGGATGGTATCTTGTGTCTTTCTATTTAGAACACATTTCATCTTCTGGTAGGATTTGTGTGGATTTACATTTTGTTCACTGCTCTCTCAAGTGCGCCTCGTCAGATACCACTGCATGGTAGTGAGACATCAGGTTATCATAGCTCTTTTATATAATTGAAGTCTAGCCAGAAAAGGCAAGTACCACAAACTGTTCGTGGTAATGGCTCCTGGACAGAACAATAAAGTTGGGGCCGGAAGTAAGAAAATGACTTCTAATGGCCTGAATAGTATAAGCAGAGCATTGTCCTAAACCGGATAAATGAAGCAAGAAAAAGCACGATTTATGTAAAGTCCTGTAAGATGGAAGCTACTGTAGCCACCATGAACTAAACTCAAATCCTATCTTGACTACCGAATCTTCCTAGTGTGAAAAGTCTCTCACAATATCTCTTATACTTCTCTATAATAAATAACCTCAAGTTCGGCGCTTTCTGTGGTAGGCGGAGACTCCAAGAATCAACACCACAAGGAAGAAGGCAAGCGGTCCCGTCATACCAAACGTGTGGTCATAACATTTGTAGCCCTGGGTACACACAAGATCTCCCTCCTCGATTTCAG
This sequence comes from Candidozyma heveicola, assembly GCA_003708405.2. Classification (NCBI taxonomy): domain Eukaryota; kingdom Fungi; phylum Ascomycota; class Pichiomycetes; order Serinales; family Metschnikowiaceae; genus Candidozyma; species Candidozyma heveicola. The sequence goes on from PPOB02000006.1 coordinate 696,692, forward strand.
AGTGCTTGTCGTAGTTGTAACCAAAAAACTTGGTGAACACCGTAAGACCAGGCACCGTCGAGGAATACATGATTCCCCAAAGCAACGAGTAGTTCTTCATGGAGAAGAGGTCTGCAATAATGGCCGGTAAGGAAGTGAAGCCGAACCCGTACGCATAACCTATAATGGTGGAGATAAAAGCTAAGCGAATGTTGCACAGCCAGAGCAGCAGCGAGTACCGCTCAATTGGGAAGATAAGCGCAGAGTGGCCAGCACCCATAATCACCAAAGCAAGCACAAGCACAGAATGGCGTTTCCAGCCGTGGCGGTTGACGAGGTAATCTGCCAATGCACCAGACGAAAGGCGACCTGTGAATGAACCAATAGCAATAAGCGATACGTGAAGCGCTTGGAGAGAGTTGAACGACGGAATATCAGGAAGTTCCGAGCCCTTGACCCTAGCGTGTGTGAAGTAGTAGTGGACCGCTTTGAGAATGTACCCCACAGTATAGATGTACATTTGGCCAAGGCCCTGGAAAACGGCAATTAAGGCAAAGTGGGCCCAGAAGACTTTGTGGGTGAGAATTTCCCGAAGCTCGAGGTGGTGATATGGGCCCGCTGGCGTGGCTTCTGGGGCCATTAAAGCAGGTTCTCCCACAGGTCCATCGGCTTCATCTAGAAGCTGGGAGTACTCGTGGCCGGGTTTCGGCTCCTCGTCACTTCCAGGTATACGGATAAATATGACGCCCACGAACTGCATCACAAACGCTGAAACCGCCAATACTAGAATAAATGCAGCAACATCGCCTTTCAAGATATGCGAGAAAACGAAGGAATACGCCAAACTGGAAATAGCAAACAGTGCTATGGGCACACTCTGCGCCAGTCCCTTCCATTTGGGAGCATTCACAGTGACAGCTTTTATCGCTGCAAAGTAACTAGCTGTCGAACCAGCACCAACTAGAAACATCGCCAAAACTAGCATCCAGTGAGCAGCATCTTCTCCCAGCAAATACAAGGAACGAAGCCAATAATAGCCTGCGGAAACTAGCACCCAGCCGCTAGCCACAGGGTACTGGGAGCCGTAAGTATCGGTGATGTAACCTCCAATTAATCCACCCAAAGCAGAACCAACTGTGGCTGAAATGCTGAGATTTGCTGCCAGTGACGAGTCAAGACGACACTCAGCAGCAAGCTGGGGCCCATACACTGAGTACACAAAAAGGGCTCCCGAAGAGAGACCCACGGGTATGGAAGAAGCAATAACCAGAGCCATGAAGATCTGGTGGAATTGCGATATTTGAGGGAACCTCCTCTATGAAAATGTGGTTTAATCTATCGTGCTTTTCTAAGCGTCGTTGCTTCAGTGGAGGTGGTTATTGGGTATAGTGAGCCTCAGTTATTGTGGATTCCGTTATCTCCTCTCTATCGCGCACCATGGGTCAAGGAGGACTATCAGAGTCAGCGTGGATGACAGGGAAGTCAGGACGAAGAAGTCAAATCAGAGAAGTCAGAATGGGATGTATTTGTGATCCCGGCTTGGTTTGTCCTTTGGCTTTATTGGCGTTGCTAGGTGTGGTGCAGTTGCGTCATCGTTGAAGCCTTTTTACGAGCTCGCCAAGGAAGACTTTTTGGAGTGAGGATGGGCATGCAAAAAGATGGTGTGCCTTTTATTATTTTTTTATTCTTTTGCCTTATATATATCATAGCTTGGCGTCTTTCAATAGCCAAGGAGTTTGAACTAGGGATGTAGCACTAAGTTTGAGATTTCTATGAGACTTCAGTCGTGAAGATGTGGAGCATTTTTGAAGACCATTTTTCACCTGTAGATTCTTGTGGTTGTCGAAATCTGGGCAGATTTGAGAGGTATTGGTTATTTCGGGGTCTCTTCGAGTAATGAGTGCTCTAGGTTTCAGTTAATCTTCGCTATTAGCTACCCAACGAACCACCAATCTTCCTTTCTTTAAATACAAAAAAAAATACATCCTTCAATCAAAAATTATCCTTTCTCATCTTCTCATTTGAGTTCCTTCCCGCTTGATCGTTAACTCAAGCTAATTACACCGATGACGTAACCTAGCTACGACTTTGCACCCAAAATGTCGCGAGTCCAAACTTCCATCACCATAGACACAGTTCCTACTGTAAAGTCCTGGAAACTCATCATTTCCTTATTCCATCTAAATTACTGGATATTTCGGATAAAGCCTGAAAGTCTATTACGTTTTAGTCAAAACATGGCTGAACACCTACATGATATGTAATAGTTGCGATATCAAACCTAGTAATCTTTTTTAAATTGAGATTTCGCTCTGAAACTATGAAGTTTTTTTGTCCAAAAGCTCTCAACTATGCATGTTTTTCATATAAAGCAAAAATGAAGCCTTTGCTTCATGAGAATTTCTATTAGCTATACGCCTACAGAGTATTTTGACTGCGAACCAGTACAAAAGCCCCTCCCTTCACATGGTATCCCATTCATTTTTATTACTTCGAAGATAACGAAATAGGAAAAAGAGCACCTTCACTGTATAATCTGAGTGGTCTGCTTTTTATAGTATGCTCATAGATGGTGTAATACTGCGAGTCCCTGAACCTGAGTCAATGGACTGCGCCAGCGAGCTTCAGCCCCCCTGATCCTTATTTCAAGCTATATTTCAGATCAACATACAACGATTTAAAACTCTTCTAACTCAATCATTGCCAAAACTCACCTCGACTGTATGACTGCGAACCTCCTGGCCTCAGTTCAACACCATCCCTGGAGACGGTAAATCACCAGAAATCACCAAACATCAACCCTAGCATCCACCCAACGCCTCCTGAACCCTTAAAGCTCCACTCATCAATCTCCAAAACAGAGGGCCCTTTTGATGTGTGTCACGTGACTGATTTTTCAGGTCGTGCGCTTCCACGGCGTCGAGAAAATTTCAACACTTCCGAAAAAGCCACAAATCTTCAACCCCAAAATGCCAATTGATCCAGAGAAGTTAGCCAAGTTGCAGAAGTCCAACCCCAAGAAGGTCGGTGGTGCCAGAGTTAAGGCCAAGAAGGTCGTCAAGGAGACCGATGACGTCAAGCTCGTCGAGACCTTGGCCAAGTTGAAGGCCACCAGAGTCGAGGGCGTCGAGGAGGCCAACTTCTTCAAAGACAATGGCAAGGTTTTGCACTTCAACAGAGTCGGTGTCCAGGCTGCTTCCCAGAGCAACACTTTTGCCTTCACCGGTTACCCCCAGGAGAAGGACATCACCCAGTTGATCCCAGGCATTTTGCCCCAGTTGGGTGCTGAGAACTTGGAGGCCTTGAGAAAGTTGGCTGAGCAGATCCAGGGCGGCAAGGCTCCTACTGAGTTGAACGCTGGTGCCGAGGGTGCTGACGAGGACATCCCAGACTTGGTTCAGGGCGAGAAGTTCGACGATGTCGAGTAAGGAAGATGTATATACGACGTGCAGGGTGTGGCTCTGGCGTAGCATTAATTCACGAGATGCAGCATGGCAGTGTAGACGGAGATTTGGTGGTTTGTGTGGAGCTTTTGGGTATGGAGATAAGGCGGTCCGTAGGAAGGTATGATGAGAACACAGAAATCTGCGGGAAATTAATTGAGGGGATATAATGGTTTGGTTGATTTTGCAATGCTACGAAACTTGTGTTTTTGGATGACGAAGGAAGCTGGTTGAGTTAGTATTAGCATCAACAGTCTGACGTCAGTGACTGCAAAGGCCATACTACTGACTCATTCTCAACTTGGTAGATCGATTGATTACCAACGCAGGTACCAAAAATGACAAAATTGATAAGTATGAAATTAAGCCATCATGGGAATTTTGATGGGATTCTACAGTCATGTCCTCGCTTCAGGTGAAGCATTCTCCCTTTTGATTGATCTGCAGAGTTCCGATATATCTATTATAGTGAATCCCGTAGACACTTGAAACTGACACCTTTTTCTCTTTGGCTAGTCATGAGGGGCATATCCACTAATGATGTATAAGTGCACTAAATAAAGCAAATCCATTGAATATCCAGCATTAAGCTATTAAAAATCATGTTTTCATTGGAAGAGTTTACACCTGATAAACCTCATTTAGCGAACAATTGCCTCTTCAAATCATTTGTTCTTGTCGTTCCATTGATCCAAATCCAATGCAACTTTTCTTACCCTTCGGCATCGCTTCCTTGATGCAGCGATTTGACTGTATCTCCATTGACAAAGAACGCACTGTATCTTTCCCATTTGTGACGAATCGTTCTTGTACTGCAATAACAGCAGTTTCGTAACCCTCGAACCGTCGGTAGTCATATACTTCGTGTGAAATATTAGCTTTTTCTTTTCTATGACAAAGTGAGAGTTTGACAATCGAGTCAAACCTCAAAGTTAAATGAATATTAACCCAACATCGCTTCTCGATGCATACAGCTCTCTTATGGGTTGTGGTCACCAGCATTGTGGATCGAGATGTCCAGCTCGGCCTTCACATCCACAAGGTCCAGCAAATCGATGCAAGCGTCCACACTCAAACCTTTAGTGGCCTCCTTCAAACGCTGGTTCTGCGCCCGGATCTTCTCCAATTCCTGGATGTAGTTGTCCTCGGGTCCGGTGATATACTGGCCCGTGAAAACACCCACCTCGAACTTCAGCGTCTTTTCGCTTGTGCAGCAGTCAATAAGGTCCTGGAGGTCCTGGTAGAACACCTTGTCGGCGCCAATGACCTCAGCAATTTCGTTCTCGGATCTGTTGAAACCCACAAGCGCCTTGGTGTCAGCCAAGTCAATACCGTAGATGTGGTTGAAACGAATAGGAGGAGCACAAGAGGCGATCATGACCTGCTTGGCGCCGGCCTCGCGGGCCATTTGGACGATTTCCTTCGATGTGGTGCCTCTGACAATGGAGTCGTCGACCAAAAGCACGTTTCTGCCGTTGAATTCGGACTCCATGGCGTTCAACTTTCTTCTCACACTCAGGCGTCTTTCCTGCTGGTTGGGCATGATAAACGTACGGCCAATGTACCTGTTCTTGACGAAGCCCTCTCTGTAAGGAACGTTCAAGGAAACGGCACACTGCAAAGCAGAGGTACGGGAAGTGTCGGGCACGGGAATCACCACATCGATCTTGCCCAAAACATCGTGGTTGGGGAAACTCTTTCTGATCTTGGTGGCCAAACGGTTACCCATTTCGATTCTGGATCTGTAGACCGAAACGCCGTCCAAGACCGAGTCTGGTCTTGCGAAGTAGACGTACTCGAAGATATCAGGAGAGAAGGTCTTGGGCTCCACAACCTGTCTGAACTCGGGCTTGTTGTTGGCGTCTGGCGCCTTGGGGATAATCACAGCCTCACCAGGTGCAATGTCTCTGAATTTGGTGTATCCATGGGCCTTCAAAACGACCGATTCCGAGGCAAGCATGTAGTCGATGGAGCCGTCCTCGTTCTCTCTTTCACCGAACAAAAGCGGACGGATACCGTTGGGGTCACGGAAACCAATGACACCGTAGCCCGCAAGCATGGCCGTACAGGCGTAAGCACCCCTGACGAACTCCATGGTGGAGGTCAAAGCAGCGAAAAGGTCCTGGTTGTTGACACGGCTCTTGTTGGACTTGTCCAACTCGGAAGCGAAAATATTCAACAAAAGCTCCGAATCCGAGTCCGTGTTGATGTGTCTGTGCACGGTTTCGTCCAAGTAGCGGCGCAACTCCAGCGAGTTGACCAAGTTACCGTTGTGGGACATGCAAATTCCGTATGGCGAGTTGACGTAGAAAGGCTGGGCCTCACTGCCAGCACTGGACCCGGCGGTGGGGTATCTCAAGTGCGTGATTCCCATGTTTCCCACCAAGTTGGTCATTCTCAGCTGTGTGAAGACATCTCTGGCCATTCCGTTTCCCTTGCATTGGTAGAAACGTCCTCTGGCTCCACAAGTCACGATACCGGCGGCGTCCTGGCCTCTGTGTTGTAGGAACATGGCGCTTTCAAAGAGCTCCGGAGCAGCATTATTTTTCTGGTTGCCTAGCACCACGGCCGAAATTCCACACATGGTAAGAAGAGATGAGGTAGATGAGTCGGAGTCAGAGGCGCGAAAGATGGAGATGAGGTGAAAAAGCGAGGGAGGTATGGCACGGTGAGGGAGAGGTTTTGGGTTGTTTTTTTTTTATTAATAAATTTTTGTTTAGGAGACGGTTTGGTTTTGATTTGGGTTTGACTTTGTTTTGCTTTTGCTTTTGACTGGGTGGTGTGGAGTTGGGTGGAGGTGATGCTGACATTTTCGCAGCCATCTGGACCAAATTAGTGCTAATTAATCGCAGACAGTGGTAGTAGGTGGACCAGGAGAGTGAAAATGGGTTCGAGCATGATTGATTTTTTTTTTTTAGAAAGAGAAAACTTCTTTTGAGTAAATATGTCGCCCGGGCCAGATAGGCGCTTTGGTAATGCTGATTTTGACTTCTCATGAAGCTGTGGTTCACGATAGAGGTGTCCAAGTCGATTAGGCTGACTAAAAGGGACAGAAGAGGGGGGTTGTAGTTTTCAAAATCTGCAAACATTCTTGGAATTTAGTATTAATGTGCTTGTGTTTATGTGTTTGTTTGATTGTATTTGTCTGTGGCTCTTATGAGATAGGCGCTTTGGCAGGGCTACAGCAAATAGACGCTCGTGTATTACCCCAGACAGTGATTCACGAAACCTCTGGCCTTTTCAGGTCTTCTTATTTCTGGTTTTTATAATCTTGAAAGTTGGAGCTTTAACTGTATCATCCGCCACGCTGATCTCTAACATCAAATGTTACCTAAATCCGTAAAATGGTAGATAGAGATACATAAACAGAAGCTGAGAATGTCACTCAGTCCAGAAACTATAGATTCTCCTTGAACTTAGATTGACAGGTCGAGAGTCAAGAAAAAGTAAACTCTGATTCCACTCTGTGGTCGTTGGCGGTACTGAGCCATAGACGCCTAAGAAAAGCATGCCAACACTGAATAAGACGGTTTTCGATTCAATGTTTTTTTGTTTTTCTACAATCTCTTTTATATCGTATCGCTCACAGTTGAAATTGATCCCGGGGGCATAAAACGTACTGTGAAATTGCAAAGCTGACTCATAAGTAGAACGGGCGTTACGTAATTTCACAAGAAGTGTTTTAAAAAGGCGGCTTGGAAAAAGATTAACATGTTCCCAGTCTTGTCAAAGATCATACTTATACATATTAACTTTTGGCATATATGATATACATATTAACCTGACATTTTCCATCAAGTGCTCGTGTACCCTCATAACAGAAGCATTACTAGTTTGCCATACTATGAACTAGTAACCGGATTACCCAACTCCAGGGTCTACGCCATATAAAACAAATAATAAAACAAAACTATGAAATGAAGACACCATATGAATACAACCCAAAAAACGGATGTCAAGCGATGGGGTAAATGAAATCTATAACTGGAGCAGAACATCCCAAACAAGCATCAGGTAAAACTGAAATCGTAACTCGTAAATATAGGCACAGGAAAGTGAATGCAACGTGGTTGTGAATGACATGTGTTGAACTGGTCGACAAGACTGTCGATGTGTAGGATGCGATATTCTAGACAGCAGACTCGTGCTGTCTCCTGTGGACCATCGATTCTTAGACTCGTTTCTAATGCACATTGGGTCTTCTCCAGGATGGAGATCGAGGCTTGCGTTTGCCTTTGAGAAGTGTAACTTTTTTTTTATGTTTTTTATGTTTTTTTTCTTTTTTTTTTTTTTTTTTGTGGTTTTTTAAAATTCGATTCGGTTGGAAAAGGGCATCAGATCGCAGCATAATTAAAAATTCATTACGCTGTGCATTTTCAAATAGAACTGATGCAAGGCTTAGGCCATTTATTGGTTCTGGGCCTGGCCGTTAAACTGCTGCGGAGGACCGTTAAACTGAGGTGGTCCTTGCATGTGTGGTGGGTAGCCGTACTGAGGAGGGAATTGCCCGTACTGGGGGTATTGGGGCACACCTTGTGGAACCTGTTGGCCGTTGAAGTGCTGTGGCTGTTGTGGCTGTTGTGGTTGCTGGGTCTGTTGAGGCGGTTGTTGTTGAACCTGCTGTGGAGGTGGCTGTTTGAATTGTGGAGGAAGTTGTTGAGGAGCACCCTGGGGGAAACCTGGAGGAGGGGCCTGAGGTTGGCCCTGGTAGTCGTAGCCATTCTTCCTGTTATCTCTGGTTTTGGGCAACTCTTCAAGCTTGAATGGCTTGGGGATAGTTTCTTCGTTCTCGTTGACGTAAAGGGACTTGTCAATGGTTGCAGGAATAGGCTTGATCTCAGTGCCCAACTCCTGCTCAATCTTGTACAAATTGTATCTGTCGTTCCAAGACATCAAGTTGATGGCCAAACCCAAGTGGCCGAATCTTCCGGAACGACCAATTCTGTGCAAGTAGGTTTCGGCGGTCTTGGGGAAGTCAAAGTTGATCACCACGTTCACGGCTTGCACATCAATACCTCTGGTCAACAAGTCGGAACAGACCAAGTTACGAACCTTTCCTTGTCTGAATTCGTGGAAAACCTTGTTTCTGGCGGACTGGGGCATTTTAGCGTGAGAGTAGTAGCACGAGTAGCCCAACTCGGTGATTTTTTTGGCCAACAACTCGACTCTGTTGGTGGAGTTACAGAAGATGATGGACTGGTTGATTTGCAACTTGCTGAAAAGAGTGTTCAAGCAGTGCAACTTTTGTTTTTCCTCGACGAAAGCGTAGAATTGGGAAATACCTCTCAATGTCAACTCGTCCATCAAGTTGATTTCGTATGGCTTGGTCAAATGCTTATCCATGAAGGACTTAACGGCGTAAGGGAAAGTGGCCGAGAATAAAAGAGATTGTCTGCCGGGAGGGAAGAAAGAGAGAATCTGCTCAATGACATTTCTGAACTCTCTCAGCAACATCTTGTCGGCCTCATCCATGACGAAAAGCGGGCATTCGGACAAATCGGCGATGTCTCTGGATGCCAAGTCCAAAACACGACCTGGAGTACCCACAAGGACGTGTACGGTTTCGTTCAATCTCAAGATATCGTCTTGCAAGTTGGTACCACCAGTGGTGACCATGCACTGAATGCCCAAGTGCTTGCCCAAAGTCCTGACCACCTGCGAAGTTTGCAAGGCCAATTCTCTGGTGGGCACGAGTATCAAGGCCTGGATCTTATTGAGCTTGGGTTTCACCTGCTGCAAGGAGGGAATCACAAAAGACGCGGTTTTACCCGTACCGTTCTTGGCTCTGGCCAAAATATCTCTACCTGCAAGCGCCATGGGGATCGACTCCTCCTGGATGGGCGAGGGCTTCTCGAAACCAGCTTCGAAAATGCCCATTAACAATTCTCTTTTCAAGTTGAAGTCCTCGAAGGCCTTGCCGTGTGTCGTTAACACGTCTTCCGTCTGCACTCTGGTATCCTTAGCAGGAACATTTAGCTTTGATTTCCAATCTGACATTGTGTGGGGTTTTATTATGTGAATATGGTTTTTGGTTGTAGATGAGAATTTAGGTGTTCGTTGAAATCTTTCAGAGGTGGTGCGTGCACGCCCTAACATCCAGACACCTCGTCATGGGGCTGTTGCAAGTGGGGGAGGATTAATTCGAAAAAGTTTATAAAATGGGTAGTACTTCTTCGGGGTTCTGTTTTAACTGAAGAAATTGATGTTTTCGCTGTTTTTAATGAAGTGTTTTAGGTTTCCGATGGGTGCTAGATAGGAAGGTGGGGTGGCTGCGAAAAGCTTCTTGGACCAAATGGAGTGTTCGATATTGCCGGGTTTATACCATTGGGAAAAAAATCAGGGTTAATTTGATGAGGTCTCTTTGTAAAGAAGACATTTTTGGTGAAGCTTGAACAATTTAAATGCTATTTTCTTGTGATCAGATGAAGAGTCCGGTATTCTCAGAGTCCCCTGCTTCTCCGGTGTGAAACTGAACCGTCCTCTCTATCATATCAAGAACTTCCTACTTATTCTTTTTTTATTTGTTAATTACAAAACGGTCTTGATTTTCTACAAATTTGGAAATTGACTTTTTTTGCAAATTTCTGGACTCTGAAGTTCTGTCTAATTCAGATAATTTTGACCAGTAGTTGAGGACACCCAAATGATGCAAAAGCTAAAACAGCTTTAAAAATCTAATTCAAAAACAAATACAGTTTTGAGTACTGAATCAATAGGACATTTCTTTTAGAGCCATCTGTGTCGATTTCAAACAACCCGCAACTGACACAGAAGGGAAATTCCACATTTGGTACGAAAAGCCGAGAACACTATATCAAACTAGTGCAAATTCAATAAATGGATGTGGCTCTTGCAAAATAACAGCTGAGTAGACAGAGAAAGCGTTTTCGATATATAAATCGTGTCGTAACCTTTGCAAGGTGTACCACATATACTTGCAACTTGTATCCACTTGTTAGACCAACAATGAGCTACATACGTCAGCTTTTCTTCTCCAAAAAAAAAGTCAAAGAAAAGTCTAAGAAAAGTCAATTCTTGTCAAACCACACAGCTACACACCAGTCTTGGCTCCACCAGATTCCTATCCATGTAATTGAGTCTATGTACAACATCCGCCGTTAATAAGCATTCAAAGGACTCTTGAGGAAATGAAGAAGATCCAAACGTTGCTTCTCTGGCATCCACATCTCCCGAAGATACAAGCTTAGGACCCTTCTGCTACTTGAAAACAAGATCGAGTATTCAATGCATTTTCTCTATAACGACCGAGATGGCTGTCCCAATGGTATCTCCTCATGACCGTCCTGCCTCTATCCTGTTTCACCGTCTGACCCTCGCTCTTCTTCCCAGTCCTTCCAGTCATCCCAGTCATCCCAGTCATCCCAGTCCTTCCTATTCCCCCTTCACTTCTCACTGCTTCATTCAGCCCCACCCATCACCTCTGGATCGGGTTTCAGCAAAAAGTTACACATCTGCTGCTCCACCCCAGCCTCCTCAAGCTTCAGCCGCATTTGCAGCATCACCGCCTGCTCGTTGGTCCTAACAAGAAGCTGGTTCTTCACCATATCTTCCCGGCTCAAGTTGAATGGATACACACATTTTTCACCCACACACACCAAAACGGCCACCGACGGCGAAAGCAAATTCTGCCGTAGTTCCGAGTGACACAATGGACAGGACATGGTTCTTGAGTTTGTGGTGGTAGGTGTAGCAATTAGATGAGCATCGCACTGCGAATATCACCTACTACTACTTACTACACCATGAGACTATCACCAGAAAAAGTCCGGGACCTCCAGGGCTCCACGGCTAATGTCCGAAATATATGCATTTTGGCCCACGTGGACCACGGAAAAACGTCCCTCAGTGACTCCCTCCTAGCCACCAATGGTATTATCTCCCAGAGAATGGCAGGAAAGGTCAGATACTTGGACTCGAGAGAAGACGAGCAATTGCGTGGAATCACCATGGAGCTGTCGGCAATATCGCTCTACTTCAAAGTCATGAGGAAGAAAGAGGGCTCGGAGGAGGCCGAAACCAGGGAGCATCTTATCAATCTAATCGATCTGCCTGGTCACATTGATTTCTCGTCTGAGGTATCCACAGCATCACGACTTTGCGACGGAGCGGTTGTGTTGGTGGATGTTGTCGAAGGCGTTTGCTCCCAGACAGTCAATGTGCTCAGACAGTGCTGGGTGGATCGTTTGAAGCCGCTTTTGGTGCTTAATAAGATGGACCGTTTGATCACTGAGTGGCGATTTTCGCCCTTGGAAGCGTACCAGCACATTCTGCGGCTTGTAGAGCAAGTGAACTCGGTGATTGGCTCGTTCTACGCCGGCGACAGAATGGAGGATGACATGAAATGGAGAGAAGCCGGAGCTGAAGGCGAATACGTGGAAAGGTCCGACCAAGATCTCTACTTCTCGCCAGAGAACAACAACGTCATTTTCGCCTCGGCCGTGGACGGCTGGGCGTTTTCTATCAACACGTTTGCACGGATCTACCTGGCCAAACTCGGTTTTTCCCATGCTGCCTTGTCCAAAACGCTATGGGGCGAGTTCTACTTGGACATGAAGACCAAGAAGATAATTCCAGGCCTGAAGTTGAAGCCATCGCAGTCGTCGCTCAAACCGCTTTTTGTCTCGTTGGTGTTGGAGCAGATCTGGAATATCTACGATGCATGTCTTTTGAATCGAGACGACGAGAAACTCGACAAGATCACCTCCAAGCTCGGCTCCAAGCTCTCGCCGCGTGATTTGCGTTCTACAGACCACAAGGCCTTGCTTAACCTGATCATGTCACAGTGGATTCCTTTGAGCCATGCGCTTCTTGGGGCGGTTATCGAATACTTGCCCAATCCCTCCGACGCACAAAACCAGAGAATGGACAAGATTTTGGACGAGTGCATTTACAGCGCAGTTCCCGAGAAGCCTCGGAACGAGTTACTCGACGAAGCGTTCAGAAAATCGCTTGAGGCGTGCAATTCAAGCTCGCCCGAGTCTCATACCCTCGCTTACATCTCTAAAATGCTCTCGATTCCAAACTCCGAGCTCCCCAAGGAGGCTACAGTGGTTCTTAGTGCCGCTGAAATTCAGGAAAGAAGCAGGAAGGCTCGTGAAAACGCCAAGAAGGTTTCGGAAGCAGCGGCTGCTTTAGCTGAAGCTCGATTGGAGCAGGAAGACGGCGGCGAAATCTACCTTGAAACAAAGCCCGACCAGTTCCAGTGGGAGTTTGAAGAGGACCCTGACGAGGAAGAGGAGGAAGAGTTGGAAAAGGAGACTTTGGTCGCTTTCACCCGAGTGTATTCAGGCACGTTATCTCGAGGCCAGAGAGTTTGCGTTGTTGGACCAAAGTATGATCCTGCCTTGGGCAAAGACCACCCCTCCAATCTCGAGCAGCTTCAGGAGGATATCGAGATCCAGGACCTTCTTTTGATCATGGGCAGGGAGTTCGTCAGGATCGACTCTGTGCCTTCTGGTAATATTGTTGGTTTGGTTGGTTTGGGAGACCTTGTTCTTAAAAACGCTACGATCATGTCTGCGGTTCCCGAGGATAAGCCCTACCTCAACTTTGCATCCACAGCGACTTTGATCCACAACAAACCCATCATGAGGGTGGCCATTGAGCCAGACAATTTGCTCAAATTGCACAAGCTTGAGAAAGGTTTGGACTTGCTCACAAAGGCAGACCCTGTTCTTGAGTGGTACATTGACGACGACTCCGGTGAGCTTATTGTGTGTGTTGCTGGCGAGTTGCACTTGGAGAGGTGTCTCAAGGACCTTGAAAGCCGTTTTGCCCCAGGGTGTGAAGTGGTGATCAAGGAGCCTGTGATTCCGTTCAGAGAGGGATTGAACGCGGACGCTAAACCATCAATTACGAAAGAGGAGCTTGAAGAGGGCAGTGATGCCGAGGAAGAGGTGGAGGAGGACGAGGTGGACTTGCAGATTGACGTTTTCCCATTGCCAGACGAAGTTACTGCGTTTTTGACAAAGAGCGAGGTGGAGATCAAGGAAGTGGTCAATGCAAGACTCACATACACGCCAGATGAGTTCCAAAAGCACATTGCGCCTTTCCATGACAAAATGGTTTCTGTTCTCGAGGAGCATTCGCTTCCTCGCGAGGTTCTTGAGATCTTTGAATCGCCTGCGTCTTTCGTGGACAATATCATCAACTTTGGCCCCAAGAGAGTAGGCGCCAATATCTTTGTGGAAGCACCAAGCAATGGCGAGCAGTTCCGTCGTGCTTTGGTGAAGGAGAACGAAGAGGCCACTAAATTCGAATTTGAATCAAACGTCTTGGCCGGATTCCAGTTGGCGATGCACGAAGGTCCACTTTGCTCTGAGCCGGTTCAGGGCACCATTGTGGTTCTCCAGAAATCCTACAGGCCCGATACGGAGGAGGTGTTGCTTAACTTGTCGGGCAGAATCCTCAAGCAGACCAAGCAACTCATCCACAAGGGATTCCTTCTCAATGCTCCAAGGCTTTTCCTCGCCATGTACACTTGTGAGATCCAGGCGTCTCCCGAGGTGCTTGGAAAGGTCTACGTTGTGATTCAGAAAAGAGGAGGCTCGATCATCTCCGAGGAAATGAAGGAGGGAACGCCGTTCTTCACGGTCAATGCCAGGATTCCTGTTGTGGAGGCATTTGGGTTTTCCGAAGAAATCCGCAAAAGAACGTCAGGTGCTGCCAGCCCCCAGCTCGTGTTTGACGGCTTCGACATGCTCGACATTGATCCTTTCTGGGTTCCACACACCGAGGAAGAGCTCGAGGAGCTCGGAACCTTTGCTGAAAGAGAGAATATTGCCAGGCGGTACATGAACACGATCCGGCGCAGAAAGGGCCTTTTTGTTGACGAAAAGGTGGTGCAGAACGCCGAAAAGCAGCGGACGTTGAAAAAGGACTAAAAACATTAGGTAGCCACGGTTTTCGTTATAGTTGATTTGAACCTCCATCACGGTTGCAAATGTGCGCATTGCACCTAAGTAAAAAAATTACTAACAAAGTAGCTCCAAGCACACAGCTGCACAACCCCGAAATGAGCACCAAAGAGGCCGTTTCCGGGCCGCAGAAACAACCCGAGAATATTCTGGAAGCACAGCGAAGACTGGAAACCCAGCGCAAGTTGGAGTTTATGACCATGGTCAGGCGAAACATGGAGAACCGAAAGATGAAGGAACCCAGCAACGGCAACTACCTGCCCTTTCCCAAGGAGGAAAACCCGTTGAAGATGGGCTTTGCGCTTGAGGAAATCAAGCTAATAAAGCAGGAGATGAAGAAGATGATTCTGACGATCGGACTCAAGGATGTGGTGAGTCTACGTGATACCGATGAGATCATGAAGCTCCAGCAGAAGATCGCCGAGGTGGAAGGCGAGAGGCATAATGGAGGAGGCTTCTCTCTATACGGAACCAATGACGAGGAGGGGCTTCATGACGGTAACATGGATGAGTATGAAGACTATGACGATCTAGAACAGGACGACTACGACGTGGACGAAATCCCGCCAGACCCGCAGTTTCTGTATGAATACGCCCCCACGCATCACATTGAAGTGGAGCTTTCCGACGGCCCGCCGGGAGAAAACAGAAACCGAGACGATGAGCCCAGTTGCGAGTTCACCTTTGAGTACGACCGCAACGGCAAGCTCGTGCCGACCTACTGCAACGTGGAGGAGCAGCTTCGATTTATGAACTTGAGGGAGAAGCAGGGCCGTGTGGAGGCTGTGGATGAGACGGGGAAGAAAAAGAAGAAGAAGAACAATAAAAAGAAGAAGAAGGCAGCAGCGGCCACCCAGGCGCCTCAGCAAAGAATGGACGAAAACACAGGGTGTCTATTTTGCCAGTACGAGTCGTTCTTCGGCGTCAAGCCCGTGCACATGATGCGCTGGTACGACCAGAAGGTGATGAACGAGGAAAGACACCGCCAGAAGGTGCGAGAAAAGCTTGAGAAGGCCAAGCTGAAGGCACTCCAGCGGCTGCAGCCGGGGTACCGTGAGGAGGCTCTCGACGAGGGCGACGATCTGGACGTCAGCAGGTCCACAGTGGTGGACCAGGGAAACGAAAA
This sequence comes from Candidozyma heveicola, assembly GCA_003708405.2. Classification (NCBI taxonomy): domain Eukaryota; kingdom Fungi; phylum Ascomycota; class Pichiomycetes; order Serinales; family Metschnikowiaceae; genus Candidozyma; species Candidozyma heveicola. The sequence goes on from PPOB02000006.1 coordinate 712,177, forward strand.
CTAACTTATATAACGAATTACGAGTATCTGAGTGGATGTAGGAGGGAGGAGGGGTTTAGCGGAAGCAGTGTGGTTAAGGGGAATTGTTATGGGAATTATGGGAATTATGGGAATTGTAATGGGAATGGTAATGGTGGGTATAGTGTCACTGGTTAGATTGTTGCAACATTGGTGATAGAGGTAATAGAGGTAATAGAGGTAATAGAGGTAATAGAGGAAAATTTCTAATTGAGGAATGAAATGTTAAAGTTATAAGACTTGATTTGGAAGCTGAGGAGATGATGATGTTCTTATTATTGAATCAGTAAAGCGGAGATTGTCCCTCTGGATTTCTTTCTACTTGCTGGTCTGAGGCATGGTCACTAAGTATTTGCATCCTCGTTGGCGGCGACTGTCTACAAATCAATCCCAGGATATATTTAGCTTCGAAAAAATAACACAGATTATTTTTCCAAAATTTCCTCCAAACTCGACGTTGTCCCCAAACTCACGTATTGTTGAAAGCATAATGAGAAATCCAGTACGCACAGAAGGCCCACCAAACCACACCAAAATCCACCTCAACGCTTCAACCCAAACCAAAAAGCCCAAACAAACCCAATTATCAATTAAACCAAAAAAACACAAATCCCAAACCACGTCCACTCCACCAGTGCAACGTTGCATCGGTGCGAACATCAACACTCATTATCAACACACCTCAACCAACTACACCTTTCACCATGTTTGCCAAATCGGCCACGCCGGCTACGCCAGTGAACAGACCCAAATCCCACATCTCCGACTCGGTCACGTGGGTTAAGGAATGGTACAACCCGCTTGAATACGGTTCTGGCGGTCCAGCTTCTTTAAAGTTGAAGGGCTGGGTGAAGACAAACACAGCCAGTGCTGAAAACGCCGCTCCAGAAGTGGACCCTGCAGGAGCTTTCAACTTGGAGACCAGCCAGTACTTGCAGGATCCCGTGGTGGTGGAGGTGGTCCAGGAATTGCCTGAGGACCCTGAGCAGAACAAGGACTTGAGACTGGCCTTGAGTATGGACAAGAAGGACGACCAGATCTCGTCGCTTTCTGGCTTGGGAATGTGAGTTGTGTATTAAAAATTATGTTTATTGATGAAGCTGTAGGGCTGGGTGGAAGAGGGATGGAGGAATTGAATGGAGCAGTTAAAAAGAGAAGGCGCCAAGGTTTGATGAGGTGATTTATAGGACCGTAGAAGGAGAAGAGAAGTCTCGGTCCTCGCCTGACTCTACTATATTTAACTGATTCAAGTACATCTTGAGTATCATTTGATACTAGTGCTTCTGAGGATTGATATCGATTCAATTGCTTCTGAAATACCATTTGCAACTAATTGATACTCTTACTTCGGGAATACCTGTTTGATTATACACCATTCCAAAACTTCAAGTTGATCTTATTTGGTCCTGAAATGCCATGTTGATTTTATTGAAGTAACGACTTTCTATTGCAACCACATCAATATCACCACACTAATCCCTCTATCCAAGACACCTCTAGGTGAACCAAATTATGCAAAATTGGCCAACTTGAGCCAAAAAATTATCAAACCACCTCCATTAGACGCAATTCTACCCTGAAAAGGCTACTTTTAAAACTCTATAAATGCGATAATGCTTCCAGCGCCATTTTCAGATATGCTATGTAGCGGGTTTCCCAGAACTTTCCTTGATCGTAAAGAAACACACGGACTTCCTCCCCTCATTAACGAGGCTCTTAAGCCTGGCGTCCTTATCGAAAGTCCAGACCTGTTCAGGGTCGTTCACCGTCTGGCCCTGTTTATGCAACCAGCTGTACTTCAGCTTCACCTGTTGAAGCTTGGCAATTTCAGGACTAGCGGAACTACCGCCAATGACGAAAAAAACACTATTTTCAGGCAAAGACTGCCACACGTTTTGAAGCTGTTCGTTGAGATTCGTCTTTTGTTCATCTGATCCACCCCTTGAGTACCCAGAGATTTTGCAAAAGACAATTTTGCTCGTTTTCGTTGCTTCTCCAACCATTTGACCCACTTTGTCGTCGCTGATACACACGTACTGATTCACAGTCTCAGCACCGTAAGAAGAGATGTTCCAGTCAGTCATGGTTTTATCGATAACGGCCACAGGCTTGCTTCCCTCATCGCTAAGTCCCATCGAAATAAGACATGAATCGGGCTCCTGACCGTAGAAAAGGCCTCGTGAAAGCTTCAACTTCACCAAATCCAAACACGCAATGCAGTCCTCCACCGAAGAATGGCCACCACCAGTGGCTTCTCCCGCCTGGATCTCCCGACCAAGGTATGTTTTTGCAAGCCACTTGAGGCCGGCTTTATACGGCTTCTTGCGTGGATGGTCAAAAATCACACAAGTATCGACAACTCTCGGGTGGGACATTTTCAAGACGTTGAGGTCGAACAGCAAGGAGTGACCCACAAGTGTATCTGACGACGAGACCAACTGACGAAGCTTTTCACGCACATCCTCTTGTGTTGTGGTGGCCTTGGCCATAATATCCTCGGTGATGCCAGAAAACTTCGTTTTGTAGTCCACAATCTCCTCTTTTGGTTTCACGTATTCATCGTAGACCACAGCACCGTCGTAGTCCACAACAGAAATCCGGGCTAACTGGCTGCCACTCCGTGACTGACAAAACTCACAATCTAGTGCTAGAACCCTCGGTTCGTGATCAAGTGGCTCAGTCCTGAACCAGTCCTCGGGTAGTTCCTGGCCGGAGCCGGGAAAGTGCCTGAAATCGTGGTCCATCCAGTCGGGCATCTTCACGAGCAAATCGTCGATGGAAATCGGGGTCTTTTGCAGAGACTCCATCAACTCCTCCTTGTCTTTACGGTCTATCTTTTCACTCAACAACGTGCGTTCTGTGGAGAAGATCTCGTTGGCTTTTCCGGGAAGCTTCAAAGGGACTATTTGGTCGAAACGATCTCCAAAAAAAGAGAGCTTCCCCGTCTTAGCTTCATCAAGAGGAATCGCCGTTTCCGTGCGGCCAAAGTCGTCAATATGAAGCCCTGGAACGAGGCAAATCACGACGTTGGGGACCTTCTCTTTGTGTTTCAATCTGAATCCGTTTTTCTTCGCCACAGGCCCCCCTGCAAGCTCAATGGCCGTGGATCTGATTGAAGGAATAACCAAGTACTCGTCTTGGAGTTCTATTTCTGGAGGGGCTTGCATTTTCTTGAGTTTTCGTTTGTGCACCTTTTGCTTTTTTCTAGGAGGCAGAGTGCCGGCTGTATTCTCTTCCTTTTTACTCGGTGGGGCCTCGTTGTCATTGGTACCCATTAAGTATGCGAAGTTGATAATGCTTGATATCGCGATGCGATGTAGTAGAAGATTTACATATGAGCACATCAACAATGCCACGACATGGCCGTTTTTGCGTATTTATTTAATTCAATTTTTAGCGCTAGTATGCAATAGAACAAGCTGGAGTTGTTGACCATGGATTCAATGGGCTCCATACAGATACGGAGAGGTTCTTCCTGGGCGACACGGTATTTCAGCATGATGTGATTCCAACGCCGTGTCTCCGTTTGTTGGGGTCTTTTGAGCTTGTAATACGGTATTTCGATGGAGGGCTTTGTTCGGTGATTATGGGCCATTGTGGAAGTCAGCGAAAATAACGCCAAACCGAGGTCTTCTCCCGCGTAATTTCTTCTCCCTATATGTGATAAGATGTTTGCAGAAGCAACAGTCTGATATTGGTCGATTGAAATCAAATTTGCACCAGTCTGATTGTGGTACGGGAGGAAAATGGATAGTGAACAGAGCTGCGAAATTGACGTTTTTGTGATAATCTGTGAAAGAAAGGCTGATCAGATGATTTTGCTTTTCATGATCTCATCGGTGATGTGCTGCTTTTGCTCTATAACGGCTGCAAAAGACGATTTCGTAATACCATTATCGCTGTATATGCGGTAAAATGCCAATAAATTTGGCTAGTGCATACTCTGAATTTTGCAATGAGTATGGACGTTGTAATTTGGTGACTTTGCTGAAAACAACCGAGACACATTGCCTGCGTTGAATGCCCTAGACGATGTAAGATGTGCCAATCTCTGGCTAAATCATCGTAAACCAGTGACAAACATAGTGAAGCTTTGAATTATTCCCAACAGTTTTATGGAAGAAGACTCACAAGATCCTATTCAAGAAGAACCTCTCCCTCCCCTACTTCTGTAGGACCGCCTGCATCTTTTCCACAAAATCTTTATACGTCAATGGCAGTGGAAGTGGAGCCACCTCAGACTCTTCTTCAATCCCCACCAACGCATTGGTCCGACCCAAAAATGCCTCTTCCTCGCCTTTATGATATTCCTCGTAGAAATCGTCCAACTCCTCCATCTTGACCTCCAGGTCAAGCAAACTCCAACCTTCTCTTCGAGCTATCAGCTTGGCAACAATCTGTATCTTGTTCCACAGGTCCCAGCCAAGGGCGAGTCGCTGGTGTAACTCAATGTTGTCAGTCACATTTTCACCCTTAGACGCAAAAATATGCCGTTCTTCCTCCTTGAGGTCGCCTTTTAGAGATAGAAGCAAAATCTGGCAGGTATCTGGGTTTTCTAGCTCCTCCAATTTCCCCGAAACAGCCCCATAATACGCTCCATGCTTCAAAGCTATGTATCGTAGAAGCTGCTGAATGCCGGTATTTTCCTCCAGAAGGTGGTCTTCAACGTGAGAGACGTCGAAAACAACGAAAAGCTCATAACCAATCGCTCTATCAGCGTGGCCCTGGGGTAATTTGACCTCGAAATCGGTGTTTAAAACGCCATTTCTCGTATTTGCCGTAGCCAAGGCCAATTGGCGCTTGTACTGCTGCTTGTACGTTTCTAAAGCTTCAGTGGCCTTCTCAGAATCGGAACTGTGGTATAGGAGCTTCACAGCATCGAGAGTAGCCGCCAATTGCTTGTAGATAAGCACCACACTGATGTTTTGGTATCTTCCTAGTAGTTTTCTCACGTACCCCAGAAGGAGGTCAAAGTTGTATATGATGTAGTAGTCAGTGTTGCCAGCAAAGCTGTACTTGATAGCCTTGCCTGGCTGCAGTGTGCAGTGCAAGATAAGGACCAAGGTTTTCATGGAATTGTGTTGGAGTGTGTAGAATGAGAGAAGTAGTAGGAGACCACCATGATCAACTTTTTGGATTGGGAAACGAAATATGAAAAGTTGGCAGCTTTCAGAAACTTATCGCTCAAAAGACCCTATTATAAATAATTTATCCAGATTCTGGCTTTTGGTAGTACCGGTGGCAGGAGTCGGTGGTGCACCCGTACACCATCAAGAAACATAAGTGTGCAACTTAACCTACAAAAACAAGTCTATCAGAGTGGACCCCACAAAATGTCATCCAACGGCACCAACGGGTCAGCCCGATCCAAAAAGGCAGGAGGAGGCGACGGCTACTTCAATTCTCTCGTCAAAGGCGACGTGGAAGTGCCAGACGACAAGGTTATTGATGAGATCTTTGCTGAAAGAAATACTAAGCACGCCGATGATGCGATAGATTACGAGGATATCGACGAATTAGCCGATGAAAGCGACGAAGGCGAATTACCTGCTGTGGCTGACGACTCAAGTACTAACTTGGCCACCGGATTGAATGAAGACGAGGATCTTCAAAATCAGGCAAATGACCAGTTTGATGCATTCTTTGGGGACGACGATAATCAAGGCGAAGACGCCGAAGACAACCTTCGAGGTGGAGATATGGGAATGCTTGATGACATGAACAACCAGTTTGGCTTTGAGGACGATGGGCTCAACGACCTAGATTTGGGTTTTGAGGATGAAGATATGCCTGTAGAGCCGCAGATAACCAAGAAAAGGAAGTCGCCCGAAGAGCTCGAGGCGAAGAAAGCTAAACTACGCAGAATCGTCCAGGATATGGAGCTCAGGCGGAACTCTCGTATGCTTGCCAAACACTTCCCAGACTACCAACGAGACAAACCTGTGAATTTCCATACCATGGCGCTTCCAGCTCCAAAATACTACAGGTACCTCCGGCCCGCCATTGCATTCAGAAACAACATCAAACCGCTAATACCGATGAAGCTCAGTTTGGAAGTTGCCGCAGACCAGAAGAAGGCCTTCAAGTCGAAGAGAGGAGTGACTGCGGACCCCGAATCGAAGAAAGGCATTGTTGAAATCACAGAGAAAGACCTTGAACTAATAGAGGACATTGAAAACAACAAGGAGAACTCCGTGAGTGTGAAGGTGTTGCCTTTCATCAGTGCCGACGGCGTGGAATACGATAAATTCGCCGAGTTTAGCAAAGATCTCGTTCTTGCTAGTGCAGACTGGGACGATGCCGCTATCTTGGACGCTGGCGATTCCGAAAAGGCGCCTTCAAAACTGGCTGCATTATCCAGCACCCAATTTGTGGACGACGATTACTTCTACGACGACGAGAACATCTTCAACGGCCAAGCAGCACCCGAGAAGTTCGAGCTCAACATGAACGACCCCAACCTTCTTTTTGTTCCAGACAAGAAGAAGGCAGACCACTCCAAGTCGAAGGCAGTCATTCCTTCGGATTTGAAACATTTGCATATGAAGTTCAACATCTCCAACGACAAGCAATACGAGATCTTGCGCACCAACTATCATACCAAGGTCAGATCGCAGTTGAGTAACTTGAACATCGAGCATTCTGTGCCCGCCATGCGTTTACAAACGCCTTACTACAAGATCAAGATGTCTACTGAGGAGGCCAGAGCATTCCACAGAGCTAAGTTCCAGGTGAGACAGGGTTCTTTAATCTGCTTCTCCAAGCTTAAAACCAGAAAGAAGAAGAAGGACAAGGGCAAGACCCAAACGGAGATTTTCAAGAAGACGTCCGACTTGACTGCGGTCGACACATCACCTTTGATCGCCATGGAGTATTCTGAAGAGTACCCAAGCATTTTGTCTAACTTCGGTATGGGCAGCAAATTGATCAACTACTACAGGAAAGAGAAGGAGGAAGATAACCTGAGACCAAAGGCACCTTTGGGAGAAACCCATGTTCTTGGAGTGGAGGACCGTTCGCCATTCTGGAACTTCGGTCACGTCGCTAAGGGTGACTTTGTTCCTACCTTGTACAACAACATGATGAGAGCACCCATTTTTAGACAGGAACCCAAAAGCACAGACTTTCTTCTTATCAGGTCTCTGGGCTGCGGAAACCACCAGAGATATTATTTGCGTGCCATGAATCATTTGTTTGCCGTTGGTAACGTATTCCCAGCGGTCGAAGTGCCAGCACCTCACTCGAGAAAGGTCACCAACACATCAAAGAACAGATTGAAGATGATCGTGTACCGTACCATGAACAGGAACGGCAATGCCCGTCTTTCGGTGAAGGATATCTCCCTGCATTTCCCAGATCAGAATGACATGCAAAACAGACAGAGGTTGAAAGAGTTCATGGAGTACCAAAGGAAAGGTGATGATCAGGGTTTCTGGAAGATCAAGAATATGGATGTTGTTCCCACTGAGGAGGAGATACGAGCTATGATTACCCCTGAGGATGCTGCTCTTTTGGACAGTATGCAGCATGGTGCCCAGGTTCTTGATGATATCGACTCGTTATACAATGATGAGTCCAGAAAACAAGATCTTCGGAGAGAAAAGAGGGAGAAGGAGGGCAACAAGAATATCGAGGATAACGAGAACGAGGAGAAGGAGAAGGCCGAGAGGAAGAGGAAAGAAAGAGAAGGTGAGACTGACGAGACTATCGACGAAGGTCTTTCACCATGGAGTCTTTCGAGAAGTTTCATTATTTCCAACCAGACCAAGGCCATGCTTCAGTTGAATGGCGAAGGCGACCCCAGTGGTATTGGCCTCGGTTTTTCGTTCTTGCGTGCTACCCAAAAACATGGTTTCAAACCGCTCATTCCTCCTCCGAAGGACACAGTGCCAAAGAATACCACTGCAGCTTACCAGCAAAAGCTTTACGAGCAGGAGGTTTCTAGAATCTGGTATTCTCAAAGAAGCTCTTTGACAGTGGATAATAGGGAGGGCCACAATCTCAAGGATATCTACAAGGAATACAGGCCCATCAACCACAAGGATTACATGAAACAGAAGTTTGCGAAAGAGAAGGAGGATAAAATCAAACAGGAGGGAGTCCAGTCTGCCAGAAGAAATGTTTTGAAAATCACTCGTCTTGTAAGAGACGAAAACGACATTGTGCAGAGAAAGGTTGAATTTGTGACCGACCCTCGTCTCATCAAGGCATACATCAAGCGGAAGAAGCAGATTGAAGGCGATAAAATGTCGATGGTCAATGCCAACGAAATTTTGCCCACGAACGATATCGAGATGAACAAAATCAGAAGGAAGGCTTTGGAAGAGAAGATTGCCAATTTGCAGAAGAGAGCTAAACTCAGTAAAGGAAGAAAGCCCAACAAGGACCCCCTCCATCTTGCTGCTGCTGCCGGAGGCACCATCATCGATGCCAATACCGTCATGTTGCCGGACGGTTCCTACGCATTTGGTGGTAGAGGCATTGGTAAGGGTAAGAGCAGAACAAGAAGATGTGCTTCATGTGGAGCTTTTGGCCACATCAGAACCAACAAAACGTGTCCATTGTACGAGGCCACGAAGGGTGGAACCGTCAAGATCCCAGCAGAGCAAAAGGATATTCTCATGGCACAGTTCAAGGCGAAAGAGGGCAACACGGAGAATTCCGAGCCACCAACCAACACAGCGCAGTCACTGCCCCAGGCAGCGTAGCCACAACACATTATTCACATTTCATTCACGGCGTCATAGGAAATATACTAACACCAAAATCTATAAACACGGTACAAGAAGCTCTTGGAAGCGATACGAGCCCGATCATCGGCAATCTCCTGCTTTAGAACCTCCACGTCCACTTCTCTTCTTCCAGTGTCGAGGTCGATTTCCTCCAAGGGAATGAGCCACTGGTTCAAAGTGCCCTTATAGATTTTGAAACCCAAGCACAAGACGATCAACAACGGCAACGAAAGGCAGCTTTGGAAGAAAGACTCCACATCAGCCAGCGAGCCAATGGGCCAGATAGCCGTCCAGATCAAGCCCATGACAATCAAAATTAATACTGTCATTCCACCAAGCGAACCCCAAATACCCAAGGGAGAAACGAAAATCACCTCATCGGTGGAACGGCCCTGGGCATGCAAAGCCCATCTGAAACGCAAATGGGTGAAGCAAATGGCAATCCAGGTGAAAAAGGCCGCCAAAGAACAGACGGAAAAGAGCCAGGTGAACACTGTACCCTGGTTTTCCAGCGACGCAAGAAAGCCCAAAAGCCCAAAAGCGTTTGTGATGAGAATGGCCACCAACGGTCTGCCTTCTCTGTCAATGTAAGCGATACACCGTGGAAGAAGGCCCTGGACTGCTAGGGAGGCCAAGGAACGAGAACAACCGTACACTGAAGCAGCACCCACAGAAACCACGGCGACCAAAATCACAGCGTTCATGATATCTGGCAAAACCTTGATTCCACCGTTGTTGATAGCAATGACAAAAGGCGACGAGGTGATGTCTTCGTCGGAGGAGCCATTGAGCAATCTTTCGTCGGTGTATGGAACCAAACAGCCGATCACCACAGCAGTGGTGACGTAGAAAAGGGTGATTCTCCAGAAAACCTGTTTTGTGGCTCTGGGCAACGCTTTTCTTGGGTTTGCTGTTTCTGACGCTGCCAAAGCCACAAGCTCCACACCGCCAAACGAAAAAGCAGCCGAAACAAACGCAGAACAGACGCCTTTGAATCCGTGGTTGAATGCACCGGGATGGTACCAGTATTGAGTGCCGATGTAACCCTGGTCACCAACACCACAGATGATGCAAATTCCAGCTATAATGAAGCCCACCACGGCAAGCACCTTGATAATGGAGAGCGTAAACTCGACTTCACCGTAGCCCTTCACGCCAAAAAGGTTGATGGAGGAAATGCCCACGAGAAAAACGGCGATCCAGACCGCCGGATTGATCGAGTCGTTCCAGTAGCTGATGGTCATGGAGCAGGCGACCAATTCCGAGGGAAACGAGATCAACCACGAAACAGAGTACATGAGACCCAAGGTGAATCCCCAGGCTGGGTCCACGAAACGAGAAAAGAAGGCATTGAAGGAACCGGAAATGGGAAACTGCACCGACATCTCACCCAAGGCCATCACCACGGCAAAAAGCGAGTATCCCACCAAAACGTACGAAAGCAAAACGCCCGCTGGGCCACCTGTGGCCAAAGCATAGCCAGATCCCACGAAAAGACCAGTTCCGATGGAACCACCAATAGCGATCATCTGAAGATGTCTGGCTTTGAGTCGACGGGCCAAGGGGTGTCTGGAGGTGGCATAGATGGACTTCTCCAATTCTGTCATCTCCAGGGTGTCGATGCCATCTTCTTCAAGGTCGATGGGCTTGAAAGAGTCTATGGCTCGTTGGAAAATGGATGGACGCTCATACTGGGAGAAGACAGATGATGTCTGGGAGAGTTGGTCCTGCAACAGGTCGCCAGACCTTTTCTCAGAAGAAGCTCCAAATTCTGCCATGGTTTTTCACTTGAGCATCACAGGGGGATCTAAGGATTTGATAAGAATGGGTGCAAGAGCCTGCACGACGCCATGCGGAGTGTATACACATAAGACACCCTGCATTGTGCTTTGAGCCACATTCCGACAATTCGGTGTTCTGCACTAGAAGTACAAAATTGACCAGGTTTGGGTGGTGGTGGTTTTGACGAGAATAAGGCGTGTAGATGTTTTCGCCGTTCTTGCACCACAGCACAGGAAACGCAGGGGCTCGGTTGTGGCGTGCACAGGGGGTACGCATAGACGAGAGAGAATTATGAGAGATGCCACTCTTTGGAAAAACTAAAGAGCGTCAAGATGGGCTTCCGGAAAAACGTTTTTCCGATTTCCATAAACCATCCCTAACTCTTCTCAAACTCCATGACTCGTAACGTCCATTTTGCGCTCATTGCTGCGGAAGCTTTTCGTCACGAATTGGGCTCCCTGCTTAGACCAATGGAAACGAAGTGGCTGGGTCGCAGGAGAATGAATATGCCGTTTCAGCACGGCTCTTGACGGAAAGCCGTTTTCGACTTTTATTTTTTAGCCAGTACCTCGAGCACCGCTGCATCCGGGGAATGGGCGAAACTGAGCCTCATCGCATGGAAGAGATGAGTTTCCCGATTCGAGGAACGGCCCCCGCCTTTGGATGTAATTTATATTCCATGCGGCGAAATGCTAAGTGCGGAGCATCTCAACCACAAACGCAACGTCTCGTGATGTTCAAATGCCACAGGACGTACTGCCACTTGCGGCTATGCGTTTCTCGAGCCTCACCGACGTTGCATTTACGATGTGAAGGTCCCAGCGTTAACCAGTGCAAAATTAACGTTGCAGTTTGGGGAGGGAAGCTCTTGACGGGGAAAAACGGCTGTAGATTTTTTTCTAGCTTCGGCTGCTAAGGCTTCGTCTGCTAAGGAATGCACATATCGCTTAGGACAATACACGAGGCTTTCAACGGATGGTAATATGAAAGCCAACACAATAGCGGTCAAAGTACTTTGGCTGGCACTGTTAAAGAATAAGGCAGAAGCAACAGAATTGTAGTTATAGAGTTGAGTCCCGTAGGATTTGGGCGCTTTTGAAAAACAGAGAGCACCTTTCGGCTTGCCCAAGTAGGCTTATTTCGAGCAGAACGCCAAACTTCCCGTTTCTTGCTCGTCTGCTCTAGACGAGGAATTGAGTCTGGCGACGAAACCTAGAAAGCTTTCATTGGTTTGGTTGGCAAAAAGATGAACCCGAGAATTCCCGGGCACCTGAGCTCGTCTCAAAATAACCAAACCAGGTACGCCTGAAGTTTCACGGTGCCTTGAATAACACCGGTTCGCTTATGCCGTCTTCCACTCCACAGCCTCTACTTCGACACACTACAAAAGATTGACGATATTATACATTGCTATAAGCCTAGACCACAGCTAGACCGTCGCCTGCGTCGGTGGGTGCATGATCTTGACCTTTTCGTAGTTCTGGTCCGCCTTGAGGTAGATTTGCCTGAAGCTCGACCGTTTATAGTAGTTGTTCACCATGTAGGCCACACCACAGCCGTACAAGGCTCCACCTACGAGTAATGCGTGTTTTGGGTTAATCATGAGGATTGAATATATGAGAATGAATGGAGAAAAAAAAGGAAGGCTCTCTACGGCCTCTTTTATATGTGTTGCGGGGTTTTTTATGGGCCGACAGAAGTAACACCACTTTCCGCCCAGTTTCGCAGCCATGTATGTCTTCTAGAAACATCAAGGGTTCGGAGAGGAAGGGAAGATCCCCGATTTTTGGAAGGTTTAGGATCTGCATTTCTTGAGCCGTGAAGTTTGTATAGGTATTTTAAAAAATTGCTCTTCAATCCCAATCCTCGATTTCCCGAATCCCACTGAAAAGTCCCTACAAATAGTTGCACCACCTGTCACGTCTAACAACTCGCGCCATGCCTAACTTCTTTATCTGGTCAGCCATTGGCCGCGGGGCAGAATAGGCTGTTTTTAGGGATGGGCGGGGCAAAATATTAAAATGCTCTTTGGACGCCAAGAGCGGGGAGTAGGGCATCTCGTGATGCTAGTGACCAAAAGCTGACCAGGATTGAAGCTACTATGGAGAGGGGAGCCCCTGATTTAAATATGCTTTGGCTTTGTGGGTTGGTTGGGATTTGGGTTTGAGTGTTTGGAGACCGGTCATTGTGGTTTTACTCGGGAGTGACTGGGCTGGTTTGCAGCCATCTCGAGGGATTTTGATAATGGGAAATATGCCCACCTTGTGAAGGTCCCGGTTTAGGATCTGCGGCACCAATATAAAATTCTTCAGCTCTACACAAATGTCGGTATTTTAAAACTCTTCGTCGTGGTCTCTTGATTTACATCGGTGGTTTATAGTTCTCCACGTTGGAAGATGGTTCTGATTAGATTTGCCATTTCCAGTACCGAGAGATCCGTAGAAGAGGAAGAGTAAGGGGTGGTTCGAATTCCGTGATTCCAGAGGGCGGGTATGGAAGGTACATCCGTAGAACCCACAGGCAGACGTATTCGTAGTAGAGAGAAGTGGTTGGGTTTATTCCGTTGAGTGACTTTGATGTCTGGGCAATTAAAAAAAAAAAAAAAAGGCTCGTTGTGAGTTAATAAATGGCTCATTTTGAATTCATGGGGATTTGACATCATAACTTGTGTGGGAGGAGTACGATCCACTGTTTGAACACATTTCAACAGTTCTGACTCAACACCCAAAAGCTGCTACTCGAAACTACAATCCAGACTTCTTGAAATTCGGCAAGCCTTTTCCTTTCGCCGTGTTTCGTTATAAATACTTGCTTGAACCAATCGCCGGACCATATCGCCTGACGCTTCCACCCTAGTACGTACGTATGCTATCGCTTGTAGGCAAAACCGGAAGAAACTGGCCCACGATCATCATCGGAATGTCAAAGAGATCTCGCTTGACCGTCCAGGCCGAGCAGAACTCAATGAAGTCACAATCCTTGATTCTGGTATTCGTCCGATGAATTTTTTCCTGTTCCGTAGACCGTTTTATGAGCTTGCAGCGGGTGACAATGGTCAGATGGAGGTTTCCCACGGCCACAGACTTGAAAAGCCGGAAGTACTCCACAATGGACTCGTCGTCGTACATGAGCTCGATAATAAAGGTCCGTTTCGAGAGAATGTCCGACGACCGGAGCCCGAGGAGATTGACCAAATCGTTGGAAATGCTGACGATCTCGCCCGTACGGCGCCAGATGATTGTGGGGGACGCATTCAACTTGGAGAGGTTCTCGTAGTCCAACAAGCACCGCTGGAAGGACATCTCCAAAAACTGGAAATCGAACGGCTTGAAAAGCGACTTGTGGGCGCTGATAAACGTCGGCCTATAGGAAGCAATAAGCTTCAAGATTATCAAGAGGTTATTGCGTTTTCTGGCGTTTTCCTCCGGCAGCGTGGCCGTGTCATCAAGGGCAAACCGCTTCTTCAAGAAAAACGTTAGCGAGTGGTACGAAGACGGGTAGTCGAAGCCAATGATCTTGTTGGAGTAGATGTCTTGCACGGTCTGGAATATATGGTGAGAAAGCAACGGCAGCACGTACTGGGACTCTGTGGCCTTGGCAAACTGGAGCGAGAAATCCAGCCCCGAGTCCTCGTCTCGCATGTCTCCAAGAGCAATAAACGGCCGGCTATCTCGTTCTGTGTCGTGGTCCGAGACGATATTCGGTGAAACCAACGGAGGAGGCATATTGACATTGTCGAACGACAGCGACGGCAGCAGCGGTTTCAGAATCAAGTCCCCGAGCATCATGTACTCCTGATTGAGGAAGTTGGAGTTGAAGTTTGTCGAGGGGGTCAGCCCGCTGGAATCCCTCCCTAGAGCCAGTTCTATGCTCTCAGCCAACCCCATGCTGTATGACCTGTTGTGGAGATTATGTAGATCGAACTCGGGCTCGTGCTTCGGCTGCTGCACCGGAGGCATGTCAGGGTCCGGCGGCGTCATGTATTTGGCTTTCTTTCGAACCACATCTCGACACTCATCGGCTATTCCTCGTTTGATGCAATTCTGGCACGGCCGGGTGTTGGAGCACTGGAGATGCTTGGAATGGCAGAACGTGCAGGCACGGGAGGCGGGCCTGCGGGCCTTTTTCTCCAGGGCGGTGAGTCGTCTGGTCATGGTGTTGGTGATGGTGTATTGAAAAATGCTGGGGAAGAATCCGGGGTACCCCGGGGTGGTCGGGTCCCGGGGGATGCAGGAAGAAGTGCCAGGGTGGTCTAGGTCGAGGGCATTTGTTGGAGGTGGATTAAAAGGGGCATTGTGTTGAGCAAGGAAATTTTAATAATGTGCTGGGGATTGCTGACGGTTAAGAGGTCTGGTTTGTTGTTGGATATGGGTACTCTGTTTTGCAAGTGAGACAGATGCAACGCGGTTTTTGTGATCTGGCGTTTGGGGCAGTAGGGGGGTATCGAGGCTGTGAAAAATTGTTTGATTGACGATTTTGAAAACATGAGAGAAACAGCTGTTGGAAGTCTTTTTGTGTATTTACGGATGAGCCAGTGCCCAGTCTCACTACAGTGAAGTACCCAGTGCTTTGACGACGAGGATTCAAATTCTGTTTTAGCCGGGATTCAAAGGAGAAGGTTCGAATGGCACTTTGATTTTTAAAAAATAAAAAAAAGTTTGACTGAAAAGTACTGGATGGTCCACTCGAGGTTTTGGTGATGTGCAGTGGTACTGATCCTTTGATTGGGCCTCTTCTAGCAATATAGTTGTGCCCTGGTTCTTCCTGGAAAGACATCGTTTTCATTAAAGCAGCCTTGCAATCCAATATCACTGGAGATCTCTCAATCCCAATTGACCGTAAACTGGCCCTGTCTCCCACTAATCCACAAAACTACTCCCAATCCCTCCACCAAACAACCCATTTTCTCGGTTTTCCCAAACCCCAAAAACACCCTACTCTCCCCAATCCTCTCTAAAACCCATACAAAACCTCCCCCAACCCTCCTTCTCTTAATCCAAGAACCCCAATCACTTCCACTTTGCACCCTACCAACCCCGGGACGCGCGGGGGAGGGGCAGCATTATCTACAACTCCGAACCCCACCAAAGCCAATTCTAAATCTATCGATTACTGTCTAGTCTAAAGCTTGGGACGAACGTGCCCGAAATAGTAAAACTTCTCCACATCCGTGGCCTCTAAGAACTTCCACTGCTCCTCGAAGATCCGCTTCCTGTCGGATCCGTACTTCACCTCGGGAAATTCCTTACGGGCTTCCTCAATGAAAGCCACTCTTCTGTCGATAAAGCCCAACCACAAGTCCACCAGCTCGAGCGGCTGTTCTCCGTGCACCAAGTGCCCGCCCTTAGGCATATCGACGGCTTCAAGAAGGTGCTCAGGAACGGTCTCTCTTATCCAGTCCACAGACTCCCGAGGCGTCCATGTAGCGTCAGCGCCGGAAATATGGAAGAAAGGGATCTGAAGCTCGCTCAAGGCGGCCATGCCTCTTGCGGCAGAGTACGAGACTCCGCAGAACGTCGTCACCTGGTGTCTTTTCTCGGCCTTAATTCGAACACTTCCGTCCTTGTTAACAACCAACTCGTCGTCCACAAAGGCGTCAAGAACATTTTTGTCCATCACTTTGTAGAAAGACTTCTTCTTCAAGTGCTCGTGGGCGGCCTCCAAAGAAGGATACTCGTTTTCAATGAATTTTCCGGCTTTGAGCATGCGCTTGATCACTGGTTCGTTCAACTGCTGGAAGTACTGGATCACGGGCTCAACCAGAATAATCAGATCGAAGAGCTGAGGCTCAATGACACCGGCCCAAAGCACAAGAAAACCACCCAATGAGTGCCCCACCAAGATATTTCTAGTCCAGCCGTCTGGAGTAAAATCGCCCGTTTCCCGGATTTCGTGCTTCACCACCTCGACCAAGTCCCGGCCGCCGTCACACCAATCGGCCGTCCAGCCGATTTTCTCCCTGTTGAGCTCTGCTGAGTCGCCGTGACTATAAAAGTCCACAGCGACGACTTTGTTGAGTTTCCACGCCGTTTTCGTCTCGCTGGCCTCGTAGAGTTTCTGTATATGGTAGTCCCACGAGCCCTTGTTCATGCCCGAGCCGTGGGCGAACACTAAGTTGACTTTGGTGGTTTCTTTTGGCACCGGCTCCTTGGGACTGAACTTGTTATAGACTAGTTTTATTTTGTCCGTAGGCAACGTAGTAGAGCCTGGGGCACGGGGGAACGCCCCGTCAGCGACTTTTTTCTCTGCAGAAAACAATTTGAAAGATATCTGTGGAAAAAGTGGAAGTGTGGAGGAATAAATAGTTAGGATGGAGGAAGTTATAGTTAGTGTGGGGCATCCGCGGCTTCAAAACTGGGGTATAGTGCCGCAAATATTCCGTGGAAGTGATAAGGCCTGGAAAAATCATATTTCCGGAAAAGCAGAGATTCGTTGGTTTTGGCAAATTGAATTGAACTGTGGACTGAAGAGATTTGGGGTGGATCGTGTTTCACGTGAAAGTGATGATCCGAGGATCTGACGAAACGGGGCAATTTGTGTTCGGGGCAATTTGTGTTCTCTGGATTTTGGCAAATTACGATGTTTTAGTAAATTGCAGATTTTCGGCTGTCTGGAGAATTGCCCTGAATCAATGGAGATCAAATGACGATGTGATAGTAATGGCTGAACAGCATGACAGTGCTGAACACCAAGCAGAAGTGACTTCCCCGCGCCGAATCTGACTCTCTTACAAATGTGCTTTTTACATATTCAAGAACTTTTTAAAAAGACTTTTGCAGTACCTTAGTATCTGAGCATTGTAACTCAAGGTGATAATGGAGGTTGAACAATGGCTGCGAAATACAACTAGGACAACTATTGTCTTTCGACATTTCACGTCATTTATAACAATTCAGCCGTTTGACAAAAGCAAATTGTAAGATCCGTATAGCTGACATCAATAAAACTGCCAGCCCATATTATGGACTCCTGACTATGCGGTCTACTGCAGAGCATGGGGGCATATGGGTATTTTAGTTGTAGCTATTTGGTTTCTTAGTCTGATCAAAATTGCAATATACCTTGACGAAAGTGATCTTGCTAATGGGTAGCCAATTGAGGCCCAATGGATGAAGCTTGTAAGATGTTTTGGACAAACGGTATTTCGTATTACGTCATCGTCAAGCGCTTCATAGGATTGCTGATAGTAATATAAATGCCAAATGTACGCTTGCAGGATTGGGGCACCCGTAGCGCTATTAGCAATCTTAAACATTATATCAATTAATGATTGGAAGAGTATTAGCCCAGTCTCCTGGCCCGATTAGAAACTTTCGATGTATCAATTTATACCTGCCTCAACTGTAACTCAGGACCACCTCAGTTATTTCTCAACATCATCATCGATGAGGATCTTCAGTACTGAATCATTTATTTATTTCAATTTTTGCATCCGTCCGGCGAGAACCGAGTACAATATGGTCCTTTGCTGTGCTGGTGAATTATCAAAAACCATGTTCAATGCAGCCCCAAAATTCTCAAGCCGGATTGATGCCAAACAAAACGAAAAGCCTTAAGATAGATCAGCTTATTGCATTGTCGTTTCACGGCCTCTCATACTGTGGGTATGTCATAAATCCGCACTACGTAAGACGACTGAACCAAAAGGCACCATACATTTTACTATCATTGTCACTCTTAGGTTTTTTTAAGACCTCCCCAGAACTCTCCAAATGTATACAAATGATAACGAAATATGCCTATCAGTGACTATCCATTACTAAGGCTCGCTATCCACCACATCTGGCCGGTCAACAGTGGAGGAAGACTGAAAATTGATATCAGCCAAATTTCGAAAATCAATTTCAAATAAATCAAACAACTCCACAGGTCTTCACAGGTCGCCTACCCCGGGTGGATCCTACACCCGTGCACCACAATACATACCTATATCGCCTTCTTCACTCACCAGATCACCACTTCTCATGAGTAGCCAAGACGAAGTATGTACTTACAGTAAATTTCCCAATTTCATAACATTCTAACTCCTGCAGATCCGAGCAAAGCGATTGGCCCGTTTGGCGGCGCTCCAGCAGTCGTCTCAGCAAGAACTGGGTTCGAGACCAGAAACTCCAAAAGCAGATCCGCCCAAAAAGCAGCCTGAACCGGTAAAAACTGCCCCAGAACCGATTAAAAGGGCTCTTGTGCAAAATCGGGCGGCCGAAGAGCCCCTGACAGCAGTGAAACCGCAAAAACAGACTCCTCCTGTTGAACCTTCCTTGCTGGCTCCAGAAGCGATAGACAAATGGCTTCGGGCGGAGATCCCAAGGGTGTTTGGCGTTGATATAGGGAATCTCGGCGATTTGGGCTCCTCAGAGCTACTTTCGGCTGAGTCCATCGAAGATGTGTTCGTGGAGATCTTGACTGATATGGGTACTCCAGGGTCCGCCTTACCTATAGTGTACCTCTACGATGTATACAAGAAGGCGTTCCAGTTAAAACGGATTTTGCCCAAAAAAGACCAGGTCTACGAGCAGAAGGTGGCTATCGTCAACTCCATTGTGGGTTTCTGTGCCTCCTACGGTCTTATCTGCTTCCAGATCCCAGAAATGGTCCTCAATAACGAGATAGAAAAGTCCATCGACACATTCATCGACCGCAGCGACATGAGCCCATTTTTGGTCGACATAATCCACAAGTCTATCGAGCTGGACTATCTATTGGACCTCATGAGCTTGCTTTTGCCCACAATTAGTGCCAAATTGCACGGTCTCAATCTCCAGAAACCCGAGTACAGCAAGTACCTTTCCATCTGGGAAAATTTGGTTTCGGTAAAGCCCGTGGCGGCGATTTTCTCCCAGGTTGACGGTTTTGCTCCACCAGACCCCTCGAAAGGTCTAGATTTCGAACACAAGACGTTGTTGGGCTCTTTCTTGAGGCTATCGCCTCTTGCTGGCGAAGTGGCTGCCTTCTACTTCGCCGGAGGCACAAAGTCAGATGCCCAGCTTGAGCTTTCGTCTGTCCAGTTGCTGCCGCTTATCTCCTCGGCCCAGAACGAGATGAAGGTGGTGTTTGATAGAATCTGGTTTATAATTGATAAGCTCATCCGTGGCTCGCCCCAGACAAGACAAGATGTGATGAAGTGGTTCGCTGACTTGGTTAATGTGTCTCACTTGAGAACTGGTTCTCATGCTAAGGCTTCCAAATTGCCCAGTGACGGATTCATGTTCAACATCTCGTACCTTTTGATCCGCCTAAGTATGCCATTTTTGGACTATCCGATGTTCTCGAAGCTCGACAAAATCGACCCCGACTACTTCGGACCTAAGAATAAGTTATTGGCAGTCAAGGAGGATGCTAGGATGTACGCCTCCAGCTCCGAGGCTGATGAGTACTACGCTGATGCAATGGAGACGGAAACAAACTTCATTTCAGACTGTTTCTACTTGGCCTTGACCTACATGGAATATGGAATTGGCGGTATGATTACCCAGCACGGAAGATTGAAGAACGAGTTGAAAAGATCCACCGAGATGCTTGCTCGTATGCAACGTGATCCAGCTGGTAGAAATATGTTGCCACGAATCACCGAGTTCGTCAACACTTCCCGCTGCAGGCTTTACGCCATTGATGCTGTGTCTCTTGACCAAAACGTCAACCTGGAGATCTTCGACTTTGTCATTGGTGCCTCGCAGTTCATGGTTCGTCTGATAGATCCCAAACACAAGCATCCTTTCCCAAAGCTTGAGGTGCCGATCTTTCAGATTGAGAGGGTCAGTCAATTGGACGATCACGAATTTCTCAAAACCAAAACTCCCGTGCCTTGGAAATACTTCCCTGAGTACATGCTTCTGGGCTTGATCAACTACTGCAAGTTCATCAGCAGGTACGGAATCAGCGCCCTAATGAACAACGAAGAGAAACTTTCTGTGTTTGTCGAATTTGCAACCATCTTGTTGAGATGCCCTGAACTCATTGGTAACCCACACATGAAAGGCAGCATTGTGGAAATATTCTTCGGTGGATCGCTCCCAATGAGAAACGGGTCACCCGGCTACATGGCCAACATCTTCAATTCGAACAAGTTGGTTTTGAACAACCTCCTCTACTCGCTTTTGGATATCTACGTGATGATCGAGAAGACTGGTGCTTCTTCCCAATTCTACGACAAGTTCAACAGCAGATTCTACATTTCAATGATCATCGAGGAGTTGTGGCACAACGACCACTACAGAAAGCAGTTGACGGACTACCTGAGGCACAATGTCGAGTTCTTCATTCGTTTCATCGCACGTATGTTGAACGACACCACTTTCTTGATTGATGAAGCGTTTAACTCGCTCAATTCCATCCACAACATGCAAGTTGAGGTGAATGCTAGAGAAGCTGGAAGCGAAGGCAACACAGATGAGTTTGGAACCACAGAGGAGCTCGAAGGAACCTTGCTGTCGGAAGAGTCCAAAGCTAAATCTTACATGGGTTTGGCCAACCAAACTATGAAATTGTTCAAACTTTTCACCAAGCAGGTTCCGGAGGGTTTCACTATTGGCGAGCTCGTGGACCGACTTGCTGGCATGATGGATTACAACTTGTCGCTTTTAGTCGGACCCAAGTGCTCCAGCTTGAAGGTGAAGGAGCCCGAGAAATACGATTTCGACCCCAAGAAAACGTTGGCGGACATCTGTGAGATTTACTCCAACTTAAGCGGAGAAAGCAAGTTCAAACAAGCGGTTGCTAAAGACGGAAGATCGTTTGACGTCAAATGGTTCGAAAAGGCGAAGAACATCTTGACCACAAAGACGACCGTTGACGACTTGATAATCCGAAACTTCTACCTGTTTGGCCTTGCAGCGGAACAAGAAAGAGTCGCCTACGAGCAAGAGGAAATGGAGTTGGGTGAGGTGCCCGATGAGTTGTTGGATCCATTGATGTTCACGTTGATGGAGGACCCAGTGATTCTTCCTGGTTCCAGAATCACCATGGACCGGTCCACCGTGAAGGCTCACTTGTTGAGTGACCCCACGGACCCGTTCAACAGAATGCCCCTTAAGCTTGAAGATGTGATTGACGACGTTGAAATGCGTGAGAAGGTGGCTCAGTTCAGAAAGGGCAAAAAGCCAACCTAATACCGCTGGACATCCATGCTTGGGGAGGCTTCATAGGTCTAAGGCGAAAAAACGATTTATTCCAGACTGTTCTGCCTGAGTTATCCTCTTTGGGTGGAAAGCCCTTTCCAGCCAGATGGATACCATCTTATTAGCATCAGGAGCTGAATATTTGATATGGTTCGCTTGGAAAGCTAGGTAAAAACCAACTCAGAGAGAGCAGCTAGAAAGACACCTATGAGCAGTAGCCATGCTTGGATCGGTTCAGGAAAATTTTCCTCCTACATGTATAGCAAGCCTTTCTATGTCTACATAAAGAATCATGTTCTAGTTTTTCAAGGGCAGATTGGATGACACCATAAAGTGGTTCTCCATTAGTTCTTCTGAAGACAGACACACATACGAGTGTTATCGGACTATTTACAAATGTACCCAACTGGGTCGCCAACACTTTTCTGACGGTCTACACTGAGATACACGAATATTACCATTACGTTATTTAAGCCTTGATAGCGTAGACTCTTCTTGGGAAAGCGCCTCTTCTCTTTCTCTCTCTTGGAGTGATTCTAGCAGCGTCCTCCTTGGACAAGGCTCTTCTCAAAGCTCTGGTCTTCTTCTCTCTCAACTCCTTTGGAATGAGCTTCTTGTCAGCGTAGAAAGCTCTGACGTTCTCTCTTTGGAGAGCGTTGATGACAGTCAAAACTCTAGCAATGTCCTTTCTGACAACACCAATCTGTGGGACAGCTGGTCTGGTCAACTTCTGGACCTTGAGAGAAGCCAACTCCTGCTTCAACTCGAGCAACTGCTGCTCCAACTGCTCCTTAGACTTGGTTCTCAATTCGGCAACCTTAACTCCGGCCTGTTTGTTAGTATTGGTTTGGTCATATCGAGTCTAAGCTGGGAGATGCGATGGGAACGAGCTTCGAAAGAGCACGTAATCTGGGACTGGATGTTTCATGTTGTTCTTTGTTGTTTCGTTCTGGCTTGATGCTTTCTGGTTCCTTCGGATTATACAAATGTGGATGGGATCTTTGATGACTTGTTACTGGACATCTAGACGGACACTTTAAATGGAAATAGAATCATTCAAATGGAAATGGAATATGCTATACGGCGTGCTTGCGGTGACTCGGATGTGTTGTTGTGTTTTGGCGACACATACCATTTTGTTGTGTATTAGTCTGCGGTGAAGAGAAGATTTCTGAAGAAATTTTTTTTCAGAGTGGATGGCAGTGAGGAGGTACTGCATGGAAGGGGTGGATGTTAACTATGGTGAGGGTGCTTTAGTGTGGGGTGTATGGGTTTTATTTGGTATATAGGCGGCACGTGCTAGAGGGCTTGAGCCCTAGGCGGTTTAACGGCAGGCCAGATCAGCCTACCAGCTGCCGGGCCAATTGAATGACCCAGAGCTACACCACCAATTGGGCTACATTGAGCAATTACAGTTCCATGCGTTCTATACCCGAGGGCACAAAAAGTAAATAAGCATGACTTCATAGCGAAGCGACAAGTAAAAGAGTAGGACATCGTGAAGAATTACAGGTGCAAGTAGCCGCCACCCCTTGGGTCCCTCTAGGAAACCCTAGGGCACGATTACGAGGAGTTCTTCAAGTTGGTGGACAACCATTCCAAACCCTCGTACAAACCGTCACCAGTAGTGGCACAGGTGGACTGGATAAACCAAGGTCTCTGTCTGATGGAATGCAAGCCCAACTTCTCGGTGATCTCGGCGGCGTTCATGGCGTTTGGCAAGTCCTGCTTGTTGGCAAAGACCAAGAGCAAGGCGTCTCTCAACTCGTCCTCGTTGAGCATCTGCTGCAACTCCTCTCTGGCCTCGGCAATACGGTCTCTGTCATTGGAGTCAACAACAAAGATGATGCCCTGGGTGTTCTGGAAGTAGTATCTCCACAAAGGTCTGATCTTGTCCTGTCCACCGACATCCCACACGGTGAAGGAAATGTTCTTGTACTCGACGGTCTCAACGTTGAAACCAATGGTTGGGATGGTGGTGACGATCTCGCCAAGCTTCAATTTGTACAAGATGGTGGTTTTACCGGCGGCATCCAAACCAACCATCAATATTCTCATCTCTTTGTTGCCAAAGAGGTTGCTGAACAACTTACTGAACGACAATCCCATGGTGAGCTGGAGGGGTGTAACTTTCTGGAATCGGGCTGGGTGATTTGCAACAGTGTACTTCTAAAAACTTAAAATCCAAGACGCTGGTTTTAAGATCGGTCTGTGAGAAGGCGGTGCTGCTGTGATTTCTGAAGAAAGGAAGGTCCCGCTGTTGTGGAGTTTATTGTCGGATGGGAAAACTGAACAGCAAATCGCGCCAAGTGACGGTAGTGCGAAGCACAGAAAGCACGCCCCCAGGCCCGTTTCGCTGCCTGGCGTGCCCGTGGCGGTCTCTGGCGGCGGCTGGTTTTCACGGATGTGTCGGCGAGAAAAAAGGCTACGGTTTGATGTAAAAAAATCCCATTTTGGCTGGGGATTCGTTGTCCTATTTATACCCGCGTGCTCGGTCTCCTTTCCTGCAACAGCATGTCAACAGTGAGGTAGTAACCGGTAAACGAGGGGGATTTGTGATTTGTGACTTTGAGTTCGAAAGAGGTGGAATTGAGTCTAAGTAGTTATTGTTTTGTTCAATTGTCGGTGAAAAATTGGTGGCCCCACTTTTAGTCACTCTCGCTTCCTTCCATACGTGACTGGATCATGAGACAGGGGGCCGAAAACGGCGAGATCTTTGATCCGGCTTTTTTGGTTTTGAAAAGTTTCTCTGAATCATCTCCTTAATCATCTCCTTAAAGCGGCGTCTCTTCTGCCAAAACTCGTCTCTTTCGGCTCAATGGATCCTGGGTTTCACGAAGTGTTGGATTGGCTGCGAAAAACTCCATTGGTAGCCGAAAACGGTGATGAACGGGTGGATTTGTGGCTGTTTTGGTTTGAAAGTTTTTGGTTTCTTATTTCTCTATTGCCAATTTTTCAGATATTCTGTTTTGGGGGTCTAATCGTAACTGTCGATATGTTTCGCTGGCCAATCCGGAACCTGCGGCATTGAAGAAAGAGTTCTCTTGTGGATTGAAAATTGTAGAAGACAATCATTGAGTGCAATTGGCTAGGGGCAGATGAAGGAAAATGACTTCAAAGCCGTTAATTCCTGTTTGACTTGGATTGGCATGGATGAGGTCGGCATAGTTAGCAGAAGGTCAGTAAATTGGTACTTTGAGCTACTTTGAGTATTGTTAGCTGCTTTGAGCTACGTTTATTCGCTTGGAAGAGAACTTCTTCTATACCTCCTGGCTAATGACTCCGTTCTGCCTATTAAGCCAATTGGCATATGAACGGTAGCACTGAACTATATGGTCTTCACAATTCAGCAGATCGAAAACGGTCCGATAAAATTTTTTGTCAGGATAAATTGTATTATTTCTTTCGTTTTCGAAAAAGGTGGACCTTGATTGTGGAGAGACGCGTCTTGAATATTTTTTTTGTGTAATTATTTTTCATTCTATTAGCAAAACCACTTGTGTATTCTAGTTTTCAAGATTTTCGCAGCCATCGATTCACATTGCAAATCGTGCTTTAAGAATATAAATATATTCAGGAAGAGAATGCTCATTTTTATTTTATTATTAGCGACAAAAGTGGTCATTAATTCACCTAAATACTCCTCTTTTCTAAAAAACGTTTAATTCATTGAATTCAACTAACTCCCGTTGAGGTACGGCTCAGCCGCACCACCTTAGATCGAAACCTCACGAATACGTTACCTAATAACGCTTAAAACAGCAGTTGATAAGAGACTATACCAGATACTCTTCAGCCGATCCATTGGGCCACTCACGTATACAGTAACTCTCTTACTGAACTACCAAACTTATTGACTTCCATGACACTTGAGTATGGTTCGATATACCAAGATCTCTTAAAATCTCACATCTACGAAGAATTCCAAGCCGTATGCATTCTATGACGCTATCCACATTCGACGATGACCCATATTACTCTATTAGACGCCATGCCCCGTCCCTGGCGCTCACACGAATTGGTAAGTAGCGGATATTAGTGGAGTGACCTCGCCGAGATTCCATGCTCAACATATTTTGGTGGTTTGGCGGTCTGAGTTGATCTGTGTCAACAGAAATATGCTATTTGCAGCCGCTTATTATTGATGTATGCTTTAGACCTCTGTGTGCTGTGACTCGTATGCCGGGACTCTGTATGCTTTGACTTGTGCCTGGAATCTGTACTCCTGGACCTCCCAATTTGGACAATGCCGCATCTACTTACCCACATTCACCTTACAGCCCGCAAACTGTTGCAATGCACGAATAAACACCGGGTAGTTGACACTATCGTTATCAGGCTCCCAGTACAACTCGCTCAAGCGCAAGTGCCACGGAGGGTAATCATGCAAGTCCAAAACAGGCTCAAAGCAGATGAGCAAGTCAGGCTCCGGGCCCACAAGCTCACAAAGCTCCTCGTCAATCAACTGGACGGTGATATCCTTAACAGACAACTCGTTGTTCGCCGTGAGCTCGCTCATGGTCTTGGTGAGCTCCACAATGGTGGGTTTGCCATCCACACGCGAGAGCAAGGCGATATCCAACCCCGGCTTCTCCTCGCCCTTCCCCAGGGTTATTATGGTATTGGAATGAGGCACTCTCAACGTGAACGCTGGCGTAGGCACGCCAAAGTACGCACGGAGGTTTCTCTGGATATACCGTTCCAACTCGCCCAAGTGGGGCTTGACGGCGCCCGACTCCTCGTAGATGGTCAAACTGGGAATACCAGCACTTAAGCACCAGGCGGCAAGTTCAGAGATGTCCGAAACAGCACCCTCGATTCCGCCGTTTTCGTCGTCTTCACTGCGCATGGTTATGATGGCACTGAGCCTCTTGGGGATTTTGGACAATTGGGTCACGTCATTCCGGATCACCAGGGGCAGCTTATTGGGGTAGTAGGTGATCAGGAGTAGACGAAGGTACGCCTTGTGGTAGGTGTATTCGAGGTTCCGGACGATGGAAATGAGGAAGAAGACCGCAAGTAGAATTAGGTGGCTCGTGTGGTGCTGAGCCCACAGCACGGCTTTACCAACTTCAAGAGCCATTTTGATGAGGAGTAGAGGAATCTGCTGGAGTTATATATTTCTCTCTGGTGCACGGGTGTGTGCCTGGGACCTGCCGCCGATCGTTTAAGATGAAGGCTGGGGGATTTTGTAGAGAAGGAATTTAGGGGCTCTCAAAGATCCGAGTTTCTACAA
The DNA here is from genome assembly GCA_003708405.2 of Candidozyma heveicola. Taxonomy (NCBI): domain Eukaryota; kingdom Fungi; phylum Ascomycota; class Pichiomycetes; order Serinales; family Metschnikowiaceae; genus Candidozyma; species Candidozyma heveicola. Next base: position 739,059 of record PPOB02000006.1, read on the forward strand.
TCAACTTTATTATATTCAGCTTGTAGGCGTGGTGCAGGGTTGTGTTGGCCTTATACCTTGAAGTAATGGCTGCGAAAAAGACCTGGCTTAGTTAAGGGGTGTCAGGGATTTGGAAAAGTTAGAGATTATTTGGGTTGAAGGAGAAGCTATGCTTCGTCTTTTCTTCAAGGGTCGTGGACAATCACAACTGTTCACTCTTCAGAAAATCTGTATCACACATTTCTTTCAACGAGGTGTCTGATTCCACTGGATCATTGAAATTAAACGATATGCTCCATACAATGTTCCCTGTTGCCTCTCTTTAAAATAAACAGAAAAACTTGAAAGTGTGGGATTTCCACGGCTATCTTTCCAAGAACGGGTGTACTATTTGAACTCCAGTGATCGCTGGACAGTGATCGCTGGACAGTGTTCCATCAAGATCGAGTTCTTAGTGAAAGATCGTCAGATTATTTTCTGGATTTTGCTACAAATCTATTTAATATGTTTAATAATCTATGATATCGGGCTTACCCTCAGACCATGCTACTCACCTTTGTATTCCTTACGAATCAGCCACTGTCCTATTGGGAACATCCGAGTCAGTGGTTTTTCGACAGAGAAACTCCATTAGAGGGTAGGCAATAGAGTAAAGTCCATTTCAAACAGCCTTATTGTAATTGAAAGATGAAAAAAAAAAAAAAAAAAAAAAAAAAAACTGCTTTTCCCTATTTTAAACATATTGCTACTAGTCACCTTCGTAGCCATTCGCACCCAAACCATCATCTACTTCGACTTCAATTCTCCAGACATCTTTTCCAAAATACAAAAGTCCCAGTCTTCTCAATTCCCAAATTCCCAATTCCTGAAAACAAAAAAAAAAAAAAAACCTAAGTTTTATCTCGTCCCCAATTCATCATCACCCCCCAGCAAATCACCCGAAGTACTCAATCCTGCATTCTCACTTGCCATCAACTACTCCTCCTCCTCATGCCAAAACGAATTCTCGACAGTATCAGCAGACTTGCCCTTCCTGCAGGTCTCGCCTTTGCCCTAGTTCAGCTGTCCATCTACGACGTTGAAGGAGGAAAAAGAGCGGTCATTTTTGACCGTCTTAGCGGTGTTCAATCCAGGGTGATTGGTGAAGGCACCCACTTTGCCATTCCCTGGTTGCAAAAGCCAATTATCTACGATGTGAGAACGAAGCCAAAGACCATCGCCACTACCACGGGCTCCAAGGATCTTCAGAACGTCAGCTTGACCCTCAGAGTGTTGCACAGACCGGAGGTGTTGAATCTCCCTAAAATCTACCAGACCTTGGGCTTGGACTACGACGAGAGGGTCTTGCCTGCCATTGGAAACGAGATCTTGAAGAGCATTGTGGCGCAGTTCGACGCCGCCGAATTGATCACCCAACGTGAAGTGGTCAGTGCCAGAATCCGCCAGGAGCTCTCCAGAAGAGCCAACGAGTTCAACATCCGCTTGGAGGACGTGCTGATCACACACATGACTTTCGGCAAGGAGTTCACCAAGGCCGTCGAGCAGAAGCAGATTGCCCAGCAGGACGCCGAAAGAGCCAAGTTCTTGGTCGACAGAGCCGAGCAGGAAAGAAAAGCGTCCGTTATTCGTGCCGAGGGTGAAGCCGAAGCCGCAGAAACTGTTTCCAAGGCTTTGGCCAAGGCCGGTGACGGTCTTCTTATGATCAGACGTTTGGACGCCTCCAAGGAGATTGCCCTGACATTGGCCAACTCGCCAAGCGTTTCTTACTTGCCTTCAGGCAAGGCCAGCGGAGAGGAGTCTAAGAACAGCTTGTTGTTGAACATCGGCCGTTAGTTGTTGAGCTGGCCGCTACTTGTCCGCTATGAGCGGCCCTACGTGAACGAGCCCCATGGAACCCTGTGAATAGAATTTCCTTTATATGCTGATTTGCACCGCTTCGTCGTAGAGACCTGGAGTGGTGGCACCCAGACGCACAAGCAGCTCGACATCGGCCACTTCTTTGGCACAGAGACTGGTTAAAGAGAGAATGTCGCTTGGCGTGCTGCCCACCGCTATATCGTCCTCCACTCGGACACCAATGCCCTGGTAGTGTTTGGGCCATTTATCGTTAAAAGGCACGTAAATTCCCGGTTCGATGGTCACAACGTTGCCCTTCCGTAAACGAGCAAAACGAGATACCGACGGCACGTCGTGGAGGTCTAGTCCCAAATGGTGGCCTATGTAATGAGGGAAGAGTTCTCGAGAAACGTCAGAACGAGAAATGTTGGAAAATCCGGGAAGTGAACGGAGCTCCTGGACTAGAGTCGTGACTGAGAGCTCGTGCACATCGTGGAGAGACATGCCTGAGTTCTCGTTGCACTGGTCAATGCAGATTCTGTTGGTATTAAGCACGGCGGTGTAGATATCCTTCTGAGGATCTGAAAAGCCGTTCGGTGAATTGGGCCAAGTCCGGGAAATATCAGCACAGTAGCCGCCTAGCAGGCCTCCAGCATCCACAAAAACCGTCTCGTCCTTGTAAAGAATGTCGTCGTTGCGTGTGTAATGAATGGTCAATGCGTTTGGACCACTGGCAACCACAGGAATGTACGCTTCTCGGTCACAGCCTCCTCTGACAAAAGCGTACTCTAGATATTTTGCAAGAAGCTTTTCTGTGACAAACGGTGTCTGGCTCACCTGCGCCATGGCGGTGTTGAATGCTCGGCTGGATATTTGGGCCGCCTTGTGCATCACCTTGATTTCAGCGGGTGACTTGATGGCTCTATGTTGGGCCAAAACCAGCTTTAACAGCTTGACGGTCTTTCCACGGAGCAATTCGTCGATCGAGTCGCTTTGGCGGTGGTAGCCCAAACTGAAGAAACTGTTGAACTTCAGCAGCCTGGCACCCTTGCTTTTGCTGTCGAAGTAAATGTGGTCGTTTCGCTTGACGATGCCCTTGAGGTAGGCGTCAAGCCTGTTCACCTCGGCCACCTCGTCGGCATTGAAGAAATCAGAGGCTCCTTCAAGTCCGGTTCTCGCACCTTCCCATAGTTCTGTGGCCGGGTTCTTCGGAGGCACCAACATGTGGAACACAACGTCGTCGTCGGTCTTGTTATCGGCGACTTTCTCTATCACAGCGACCGAATCGGGCTCTAGCCACCCGGTAAGGTAGTATAAGTCTGTGTCTTGTTGGAAATGGTAGAACACCGATCCGGAGCTATGAACCACTTTGTTACCGGCGACAATCACCGCCGAACGTACAGGAAGGTCCTTAGCTAGGCGCATTCGGCGCTCATAGTACTCCAAAGCGGTGATCCCGGGAGTAAGAAAGCCTGGTTCTGGAAGGTAGTGAGGTCTTGTTTCGTGCATTGCCTGACCCGTATTATACGGAATTGCCAGAGGAGGACGTGTAACATAACTGTGGCTTAGACGAGCCCAGTTTGGGCGCCACACGCTTCGCAAGCTCATGGTGGGTTGGTTTGTTGTGGCAGGTAGTAGATGCGAATTTTCACTTGATGATAAGGCATAGAACCCCACATCATCAATCCACAAACAGCAAGAAATGCTAGTTTTGGACCCACACAAGGGGTTTCTGTTCGTGTCCAGTCTGCACACAAGCAGGGGCAAGGTCCACAGCAACGGGTTTGATCAGCTCAGCTGGGACGATCACTTGAACATTGAGGAAAGTGATTCAACGCCGGAGAAAGAAGCCAATGAGGAAGAAGTGCTGAGTCCTAGAAAGCTTTCGCGGAAGATGCGTAAGGAAATGAAGCAAAGGTCGAAGGCTAGTGCCCGGAAACTCCGGCTGGCAAAGAACGAATTAGCCGAGGCCTTCACTGACTTCAATGAGTACTCAGCAAAGCAGCGAATCCAGAAGATCCACAACCACATCTTGAAGAAGAACGTTCTGCCCGACCCCTCTGACTTTAAGGTGTTCCACTACGAGTCGATTGCTTTTTACAAATCCGACGTGGACCACCTTGTGCCTGGAGAATGGCTCAACGACAATAACATTGCTCTAGTGTACGAGTTAATCACACACATGTTCTTGAAGGAGATTCCGTTTGGCCACGAGATTCTTTTGCTTTACCCATCGCTTGTGCAGTTGTTCTTGCACTACCCGGTGCTTGAAGAGGTTCTGTCCATCTTACCCCAGAAAGAGTTGAGCAAGGCGAAGTTTTTGTTTATCCCGCTCAATTTCGTTGATAGTGGCATCGACTTGGAGGACGCCAATAACGGTGACCACTGGGCATTGTGTGTGTTGAGCATTATGGAGAAACGTTTGTACGTTTTCGATTCTATGTCATCTGAGAATGATCACGATGGAGAGGAGCTTCTTGAGAAGCTTGCCAAACGCTTCCAGGCTGCTCTATTCAAACCAAACGACACAATCAACGTTTTGAAGATGCCATGCGACCAGCAGAATAATTTTGACGATTGTGGTGTGTTTTGCATAATGTTCACCCTTTACCTCGTATCGCAGCTTATCTCGGAGGAACCGGTTGACATCGACATCAGAAACGTAGTATTCAACCCGCTCAGCGGGCGCTTGTTCATGATGGAGTTGGTGAACAAGCTTTCTCAGGAGGACTGATCACAAAGCGCTTTGTTCACAGGCCAAAGTGCTTTCTCATGAGCAACGACTTGAGCATGCTGGCCGACGCTTCGGCCCTGACTTCATTACTGAGTTCATTGACGGAGTTCTGGAGATCGAGCTTTCCTGTTTCTGTTGGAGGCTTGTAGCAGAACAGATCCGTTGCAGATTCATAGACTATTTTAGACTCTCCCGCACTCAACACGGATATTAAAAGTAGCAACTTGTTGGAGGCATCATCGTAGTCTGCTGATCCAGGGGCGTAACCGAGCAGGGCTAGGAGTTTTGCCCTGGTGACCCGTTTTGTTAGCGAAAGAATGAGCAAAAACGCTTTTTGGTCGATAAGACGACAAAGACGTTCGAAGAAAGAGCTTTTTTCCTCCGGCAACGCAAAGCCCAAGCACGCCTGGAGGCGATTAGTTAGGTTTTGATCGCCCAACGCCACCTTGGCAGCATGGAACTCGCCATTGGCTAGAAGTATGAGCACCTCGAAAATGCCCAGTTCCAAAGATCCCACCAGCTGCGTGAACGCATCGACAAGCGCCTCGTTCAGGTTGAAATTGAGCTCCTTGAACGGCTTAGATGCTATGCAAGCCACGGCATACATGACCATAGCCTCGGACTGTAGCCCCAATGTTTCCAAGACCAGAATGTGTTCATACAAGCGATCGAACTCGGCAATAAACGCCAGCAATTTGCCCTGGGTGAATTTTGCCAACGCACAGAGCCACTGCACCAACAAGTAGTACTGTAATTCGGGCTGCACGGACTCCACAACGGCCTCAGGCTTATCTTCTAGCGATTTGAACAAAAACAGGCAGCGGTTGTGGTAATTCAGGCAGCGCAATTCGATCGAAGCTAGATTCCGAGGCCCTGAAGGCCCACTGTATGGCTCGTCGGTGTCCTGCTGCAGCGTGTTGGTCTCCTCGAACCACAAATGCCCGAAGATCAAAGCCACTGTCTGATAAAAGAGGTGTTCGAAAAACCGGTTTTCAGCAAACGCCTGGTGGCTGGTCACCTGGCCCGGGAACTGGGCGATGTTTTCCAACTTACCAAGGTAAAACTGCACCATACGGAAATCACACTGGATCACCAGCACTGCAAATACCTGCTTGAACTCATCCACAACCTTCTGTTTATCTGTAGACACCGCCTCGTCGACCTCGACCAAAAAAGACGTGTTCGGGTGGTTTGCCTCGATTTTTCTCACCCAGTCGGCCGAGAACCGGGCCGCCTCGGGCCGCCCCGCTATACAGCCCTGAAAGCTGGTGTACATTGGATGAAGAGCCTGATAGCGATCCATAACCTGGAGGGCCTGGAGAGCCATTTCCGAGAGCTCTTGCTGGGAGAAGGCCGCTGATTGGCCGAGACGCAGTGCTAGGAAGTGCACAGTGAGGAATTCAGCGTCCATTGGGAAGGAAGTGAGATGTGATTTAGGGTGTTTCTGGGGTAGGTGATAGTTGGTACAGGATTGCGAGAGATATGGAGGTGTGTGGTTGTGGTGGGTTGGTGGGTGATAGTTGGTTGGAATTGGATTTTGGAGAAATGTATTTGATGAGATGTTGGGACTTTTTTTTTTTTTTGGTATTGGAAAGCGGGTCGGGGTGTGGATAAGGGTAGCAGATTTCGCAGCCAAATAGGTGAGGCAGTAAAGGTAGAGGTGGAGATTGTGAGGTGGGTTTGATGATTTTTTTCTTTTTGTAAGGTTTTGAGTTGGAAGGTTTGGTCTGTTGGATGTGAGTGAATCAGCTTCCAGGGCAGAATAATTTGGTTGTCGAGGTTCTCGTTTTGCCAGTAACAGCCATACTCAGATCGTTGATTGTCTGGGTTTTCAAATACAAGATAAGCGACTAATTACGTTGTTTGAGCTTTACCAGGACTCTAAAGCATGGGCTCTTTGGCTTGGGCTGGGTATCTGAGAAAAAGAACCAGCAAATGTTCAAAAGACAAACTACGCTGGTGGGACTGGAGGAATTAGATCATTTCCAGTTATCGTTATATTGAAATAAAATGCCCTTTTCATCTTCGAGAAATGCGTCAAAGATAAGTATCAACGACTTTTGGACTGGTTGATAAACAAATTCCAACGGTGGAGTGGCCTAGTGGTCTCTGAAGCTTCTTAGGTCTCTGGAGATACGTTGTTTCTCAGAAGAGAGATTTTCACAGCATTTAAAAGGCATTGAGTTTTTATTGGGGGCATTGGACAGGGTAAGGCGCAACTTACTGACGAGAAGGATGATAATCAGCGCTTTATGTAGCAGAACCTCGATTAACGAAGTACACTGAAAGATCCCTCTTTCTTCTCATCTTCTTGGAATCCTCTTGAACACCCTAGAATTAAGAATTTGCATACACGAACAAATCTCTCTATTCTTCCAACTAATGGAATTGCAGCGAGTCAAAGCCAGCTCCTTAATAGCGTTTGAACAACTCCTCCCGGCTCCCTGTTTTCTAAATTTAATACATCTTTCAGAGATACCGATCAAATAAGCAGCATACAAGAAGCGGACCATCTCTGCCTCTCCCTCTAGAGTATACCAAACGATAACAGCCATCAAATAACTAGCCCCCTAAGTCCAAACATCAAATACCACAGGCTCAACATACACTTTTAAACATTTACTTTCCATTCCGTATATCCTTCCGTGCAACCTATCCCGTTGCACCCGTCCCGTTTTATCCATTCGGGCCAGAGCCCATTCGTAATTCATTAAAGCAGACTGTCGCCCACTCTCTATAGTCTTATGTCCTCGTCAGCAAACCCTATCATCAAAACCCTATCATCAAAACCCCATCTTCAAAATCCCATCTTCAGAATCCCATCATCAAAATCCCATACACCCCCTAAATCAACAACAGACTTGTCGAATAGGACGAGCAGATATGGTACAATATGGAAGCCATGCCCCAACTAAAAGGAATCCAGGTGCTCATGGCCAAAGCACCCGCCCGATAAATAGCCGCTAGTAGAAGGCCAATGATCGCCCCCAGCATGAATCCCTGTGCTACACCAGCCACCAAGTACAGAAAAGCACATAGCACCAGAGGCACCACCACGGCTTTCTTGTTCGATTCCACGATCTTCCGTTCTCTGTAGGCTCGTAGATTCATGGAAAGCGCCGCAGCAACACCAACCAAAAAGTACGCTCCACTGAAGAATATGATCACCCAGTAGACAGTGAACTTCCAGATATCGATGGAGTAGTATAAAAACAGCTCGTTGTAGCGGGGCAGGGTCGAGCCAAGCGGCCAGAATAGGGAGGGGAAGTACGGCGTCACATAGCCAATGGGAACGTCCAGCGAGCTGACGAAGATCTTCATGTAAAGGTGTAGTGGAATTGTTAGTCTTGAGAATACTGTATGAAGGGAGATGGTGATATGGATGGTAGCAAGAGGCCAGGCTGGAATTGGGTGGGAGATTGGAAGGGATTATTGGTGGTTTTCTTGAGTTTATGGGGTTTTCGGAATCTTTGCTTTTTGTATTATTTTCTGGATTTTGTGGCCTTTGGTTAGAGCTTTATGGTGAGCGTTGGTTGTATTTGGGGTGGGACAATCGGAGGACGAGGACCGGAGGGGGCATATAGCCGGAACGCTTCTCGACTACGCAAAAGAAAAAGAGTCGCCTATCAAAAATGAAAATTAAAAGGGATCCAAGTTGATGGTGGTTTAGGGTACTTTGACGTTATATGCAGGAACCAACTAAATCTTCCACCATTTCATGTCCTTTGAGCTTGAAGGAGCCTTGTTTAAGTCAGAAGCAATTTAAAAGAGTCCACCTTTTTTCTTCAATCAAGATTTGGCGCCTGCTTTGTGCCTCACACTGTAAGGCCCAGGAATAAGCTCAGTGACAGTACCCCATCAATCTCCTCACACACAGTCAATCGACAAGGATTATTTATTCCAGCCAGCTGTTTAGAGCTTTACAAAAACATTCTTGTATTCATTTCCGCTAAATCACCTTCGCCAACCCCATAAACACAGACGCCAATTTTGATCACGTGACTACAACTTAAAACCCTCTTTCTTGTCGAAGGAGCCAACGGCAACCTACCAAATTTCAATAGACGATATAAATACCAAAAATCTTTTAATACGCTCCAAAAAAGCTCCCAAAACTCTCAGCCCCACCTGTTCACCTGGTACACCCACCCACTCTTACCTGCACACGTATCGCCACTTCAACACCAACTACTACTTCATGTCTAGATACGACTCCAGAACCACCATCTTCTCGCCTGACGGGCGTCTCCACCAAGTGGAGTATGCTCAAGAAGCCATCTCCAATGCAGGCACCGCCATTGGTATTTTATCCCTGGAAGGCGTGGTTTTAGCTTGTGAGAAGAAGTTCACTTCCAAGTTGCTTGATAACGACGGAAGTGCAGAGAAGTTGTACATATTGAACGACCAGATGATGTGTGCTGTTGCAGGTATGACGGCTGATGCATCGATTCTCGTCAACAACGCCAGAGTGACTGCCCAGAGATACTTGAAAACATACAACGAGGAGATCCCCTGTGAGCTTCTTATAAAACGGGTGTGTGACGTGAAACAGGGCTACACGCAGCACGGTGGTTTACGTCCCTTCGGTGTTTCCTTCATCTACGCTGGATTCGACGACATTCACGGATTCCAGTTGTTCACATCCAACCCCAGTGGTAACTACTCCGGCTGGAAGGCCATTTCCATCGGCGCCAACAACTCGGCCGCACAGACATTGTTGAAGAAAGACTACAAGGACGAGATGCTGTTGAAGGAGGCGTGTGACTTGGCGGTGAAGGTGCTTTCCAAGACGATGGATGCGTCGAACATGAACAGCGAGAAGTTGGAGTTTGCTACGTTGAGCGCCGGCGCAGAGAAGCCTACTGTTTTGCGGAAGGTGTGGAACGACGCCGAAATCGATGAGTTGATCAAGGTCTCTGGTGTTTTGGAGAAGGCCGACGAGGAGTAGTTTCTCGTACATACATCACTAGAAAAAGCGTAATGGGGAAGTGTAGAGAGAGTTGGGAAGGGAATAGTTGGGCAGGGGAGATTTGGAAGCGGAGAGAATGGGCATTAAGATTGTAGTTTATGGGGATGCATTGTGTGAATGTTACAAAGGAGGGACAGCCGAAGGTAATGGTTCACCTAATATGAACATCAAGCTTAATTGTCATGTAAGGACTGATTTTGAGGTCTTTCAAGGATTGGGAACGTCTGAATTATGAAAATGGATGATATCTATCTTTCACTAGACAATGTTCTTGAAGCACCATGTTCCCATTCAATCTCACCAAAAGCCAGTGGTCTTGCTTTTTTGTTTCATATAATTAGTTGTTTTAAATAGCAGTAAAATGACAGCAAAAAGTAGTTTTGCCTAATTGGTTGGTTAGCAGCTTTGAGTATCCCATTTAGCTCCCTACTGTCCTTTTTACTCCAATGTTTCCCAAAATTTTTCTGACCCTTTAAGATTTAAGCCTTTTTTCTTTTTTCAAACCATCAAAACCATCCAACGTAAAACTAATAATCACTACTTCTCCTCTGTTCAACCAGGGATGTCCCTTCAACTCCCAGTGCCAAGTACCAATAATCTTCTCAATCAGAACACTCTTCCAAAAGCCGAGTCAAAATAAAAAGACAAAATCATCTAAAAACTGTTTTCATTTTAAATCCACCACCAAATCAATCCCAATTCCATTCTCTCCAACTCAATTTACCCCAGTATATGCGCACTATCAAGAGCGCACCTAAATAAGCAACCACTATGAGTTTCTTCCAATTGGGGCTCCCCAACAAAACACTACGGGAAATCCGGGCCACCAATACGATTCTGGCCCGGCTCCTTAAACAGCTAAACTCGCTCCACGAAGAAACAGCGTTTTTTCTCCAAACTGCCCAGACTCCAGAGAATCCCACGGAAACACAGCAAGTGTTCCAGGACTTCTACTTTTTGGTGGCGGGCCACAACAACAAGTTCCCGGAAATACACCTCCGCAAGTTGAAGGAACTTGCTTTGAAGTTGGACGAACTCAAGCCCACGGGAGATGTGGACTCGGCTTTGATCCACTTGATGGATTCATACTTGGTCGTTTTGGGTGCACACGATTTGGCCAATTCCTTGATATACAAGACGATTGTGCTCAGCAGACAGGGAAACTACTGGGACGATGTGAAGCTGCTGACGTACGGGAAAGTCTGCTTTGGCGTACAGACCTTACCTCAACGGGTCTATGAATTCACTGCTCGGGGCGTCAACAACACAGTTTTCTCGCAAAACCAGGAGACTTTCGTGGGCAGGGTCAAAAGTAGTTTTAAGGCACTTTGGTACACGTTCAGCAGAATGGTGGCCCAATCGGCTGCCCATTTGAACAGAAACTTCGTTTTGAGAGGATCCAGACTCCGTTTTTTGAAAGTGCCGCTTTCCTACATTGACACGGAAATCAAGGAGAAACAAGAGGCAATCCAGACGCAGTTGGACGTGCACTACGGCCAGTTGGGTTTGTTCATCAACAGTTTGCCTGTGGATATCCAGCTTTTGGCCAAACTCCTCAATTGCGAGGCCAGCAGAAGCGTGGTGATCCAAAAAATCGAGGAAAATATCAAGAGCGTCTCAGAGTACAAGGCCACTCGTCCTCCGGGCTTCTTTGCCCGCTACTGGCCAGTTCTTTTCTTACTAGTGAAATACGGTCCTTCCACCACAACGTCAATCTACCAGAACCGCGTGGCAATAGTGGACTGGGTCAGACTCAACTTGATCGACACTGTGGTTGGATTCTGGAAAAACTGGGTAGTCAAGCCCGTTTGGGATATGTTGAGTATTCTCCGAGCTGACGATACCATGACCATCACCTCCAAAGAATCGCTCCAGTCCGACCTCAACTCTTTGGAAAGAATGGTTACTGATTTTGTGAAGGATAATGGCATGGCTGTGAATTTGGAGCAGGTCCACCAGCAGGTAGCCCAGGGCGACTTGACGGTGATGATGTCCCAGTATGAGAAGGAGATCAAAACGCCATACAAACTGATCATCCAGGGCCTGTTGATCCGGTCGATTCTCATCCAGATCCAGAAAACCAAGGTGGACGGTGCCATTGCCATTGGCGGTATCGACAAGTTGCTCAAGCTGCAGCAGTTGCTTTTTGGAATGCTTTCTGTGCTGCCTTCGCTTTTCATTTTGTACCAGGCCAACCAGGCTCTTCACAGAGAGGGCATTTCCAGCAAGAGCCAGCGGATCATGTGCTTGAAGAGTCTCAATCTGGTCGGTGCTTTGGTGAACAGAGAGGGCCAAGACGATAAGCTCATTGGAGACGGAAAGCTCTTTGTGGAGACCATCAACCTCACGCTTCTTCTGAGAAAGATAATTCCCACTAAGCTTCAGGAAGACTGGCTCAAGGATCTCAACGAGCTTATGGTGACCAGTGCAGAGGACAGAGAGAAAGCTGGCCGTGCTGTGGAGCGGATCTGGGCGATGTACCTGCCGTTCTTCAGGCAGGGGATTTAAGTGAAGAATTCGGTTTCTCCATGTTGAAGCATTTTGTGTTCAAACATTTGTTGATTGAATCGGGAGAGCTTTATGTTGACCAGTTCAAGAGAGCCTTTTTTTCATAAGCGATGATTGACAGAGCACCCGAAGTCGATCAAAGGCAGATGCACGGAGATCCTTGATGTCAGGCTCTGATAGCCGGTTTACTCTCAAAGGGAACATCAAAATTGAGTCTATGAAAGATTAAATAAGCGCAGGATGAATTGCCGGCTAAAGACGACAGAAGACGACAGGAGATTGAAATTAGAGAGGAGACAATTTGCCAAAGAGCCCAAGGGCGGAAATCCGACAGTCAGGGGATCCTTTTCGTGACAGCATACAGCTTCAGTCAGAGAGGAAGTCGAAGGCCAACGGCCAGATGGAGAGGACGAGCGGGATACAAAGAAAGCGGCTAACACACCCATTGAACAATCTGATCGGATGTGTCCGTTTATGGGTAAAGTCACATTTATGTTAGCTTGCGACATGTGAAGCCTCATTGAGAAGAGAGGGGAGGTGGATAAGCGGGAGATAGGAGACAAAGCGGCAGACAAGAGCTAATGTGGATGAGGAGGGGACGAAGCAGAGTGGACCAGGAGGGGACGAGTCACCTACTGGAGTTAAGGTGAGAGCTGAAGGTGAAGAATCTGAATTTAAGGAAATCTCGGAGGATCCGGAGTTCTTTGAAGAGTCCAGACTTCTTTGGATTATTTGAAGACCTCCCCGAAAACTCTGGACAGATTGAGCCAGGGTGACCCTGCAAAGCGATAAGCAACTCGCCTGACTGTGGCATGGCATGAATAGACCGGGGTGTGTCCGAAAAATTCCCCTCCAGTCATATTCCGAGCCGGTCCAAAGAGGAGAATCACCGTTGGAAATTGAAGCAAAGAGAACGCAACACCAAGGTATTGCCATAGAACGGCTCAAAAAGTTCTAGAATCCAAAAGTGACAATCAGAAAGAGTCTCCAGAGCGCAATAGTACGGCGGAAGCTTAAAGCACGGCTGTAATAGGAGCCCAGCATGGAGGGGAGACGTGGGGATGGGAGGGGATTGACAATAGCAAAGCGAGCGGCGCTGCAGTATGTGAGTGAAGTTGATCTTCTTGCAGCCAAAAGAAAAAAGGAGAAAGAGGAAAAGTAAGCTGTGTTCTACAATTGGCGGGAAATTTGATGGAATCGCGATGGGGAATTGCGGAGATTCCAATTCCTCGTGGAGTAGTCGCACCACTGGCTGCGAAACACATGTTGGCCCGAAAGCCAAAAACCGGAATTCCTGCTTTTTTTCCAAATCCCCAGAAAAAGCCAGAACCGCCAATTTTCAACCCACCGTCGCTCCCTCTTTTCCCTTCTGTCTGCACTTGGCAATTCGGGGGGTGAAACTCCGAAGCGACCCCGCCATGAGGACATTTGCAGGCTCGGCCAGGGTCGAGCAATCTGGTTGCGGGGAACACCTCTTAGATATAAGGTGCTCCACCGCCGCCTTTTTCCTCCAGTTCCTGTTTTGGACTTTTGGCTGTTATCTAGTCACTGACGTATAGGCCGTTGTCGTCTGCTTTCAAATCCGTTGCCCGGTGATTAAATCTGAAACCGGTGACTTTTCAAACTTCACCAAACTTCACCAAACTAAGAACTGCCTCCAGCACCGCTAGAGTCAGTCAACCGCCACAATTCCTCATCCGTATGTGCTTACTATGGCTCGTTCCGCCGACGAGCCAGAGGCCGAGTCGACGCCTCGTGCGATGTTCGACCTGAGCGACCTGAGTTCGCTTTCGCTGGGGTTCCACAATGCCACCACTTTTCCACCCATGGCTCACGGCGGCTACGGCACGAAAACGGCCACGGGGAACCTGAGGATCTTCAATTGCAAGCACTGCCAGCGTGCTTTCACTCGCGAGGAGCACCTCACGAGACACATTCTACTGACCCACAACAAGCTCAAGCCGTACATCTGTGGGATCTGCCTGCGCCCGTTTTCCCGGCGGGACTTGCTTCTACGGCACGCCAAGAACCTCCATCAGGGCTCGGAGGTTGCGGTTCTGCGGATCCGGAAGCTGTGCAAGAAGGCTCCTGAGGAGGACGACGGGAAGGACAAGGACGACCAGCGGATGAAGATGTCTGTGAACATGTTGGTTTCGTAGACAGGAGAGGAGCAGAGGTTTTCTGAATTTTGCACCCCACTGGAGAGACGTCCCAGGCCTGGTGAGTTTAGATGAGGTGCCATCAGAGATCTTTAGAGAGGGGCTTGGGCCAGAGGGATGCCTCAATTGGCCTTCGGATTTTGCAACCATTCTGCATCGCCCATTTAAGGCTCGGCGTTTGGCACATCTACAAGCTGAGTCAGCCGCCTCTCCTATTTCTGAATCCCAGCATCTCCAGTTCTCCGGATGTCCATTTCCTGGCCATTACTGCTTTGAGGCAGCAAATCTCCGCTGCGGCACGTGAGCGCAGTGGGGAGGGAAAGGGGCTCTCGGACTTTTTGAGGGGTCCCGGCACTGCATGTCCCAAAAAAGACCTTCGCCCAAATGTCGAATCCAGCAGAAGAGGCTGAATTGGGCTTTAGAATTTGCCCGCACAGCGGCTATCTGGCGTAAACAAATTGCCCGGAATCTGTCCGCCGCCAAAATAAAGCTACTCCGCCATACCCCCATTGCCCCGTTTGCAGCCAGTGGGGAAGCAACAAAGACGACGAATTGTGACTTCGACGGCTCGTCTGACTCCAGTGATTTAAGCATTCGCTTGATTTTCAATGTAATTGGTTTCGGTTTTACGTGCCGTCGTAGTCTCGTAAATTTGTTGGGTGTCGGCTACCTCCCGATTGGGAATGAGCCAACAGGTGAGGTGGACCAAAGGAATGAACGGGGACGAAGGGAACGGGGACGAAACTGAGATTGAGTTCCCCTCAATCGCCAGCTATATCAATACGGAAAGTCGTCGATTTCTCTATACAATGAAGTGGAGTGGCATTTTGCGTTCTGTCAGATTGAGACGGAGACGCAACTTCAATCTTATTTGTTCTGTGTTCATGATATCATGGTGATTGTTTGGCGTGGATTGGTGGATTGAATGGGTTTGTGGTTCCGTCGATTTTGTGGTTCCATCGCCTGCTATTGTTGGCTAGTCATAGTCAATTCACCATTATCATTGCCCCATTGATCAATTCCCCATCCTTGGGCCTCTGGCCCTTTTACGATTACGAATTAGCATACCCGTTTAATACTGCAATACATAAATGACGAATGGAAGTGTAGGTCGACAAAGTCCTGTGGATGTATTACTCAGGTGGTGATCTGTTGGGAGTGTGGTTTCTGATTTCAACTAAACCAGCGTTTTGGTCGAATACAAAAAGCGAATGAATCTCTTGTTCTGAATACTTTGCTGAAAATTACTCTTAGACTCTTTTACTGAAAAAATTTTAGGGGTGAACAATCTGATTACTCTGTATGGACTAAAGGTGGAGTTCATTCTCTAATGAACTTGATCTAGAAAAACGACTAATTAAAATTCATTGGAAATTAAGAATGGGACTTTTCAATGAACTAACCCTGTTGGGGTAGTTTCTTTCCGTAACTTTCCACGATTGCCAAGAACTCTCTTCCTCTTATTTCGTCAATTCTAAGCTGACCACGCCCTAAGAGTTCTGAGGATAGGGAAGCCATTTTAAATAAATCCATTCTGCTTTCTGAAGATGAAAGGGTGACTATTGTGGTAAGAATCATTGTGATTCAGAGTGGCCATGTCTTTAGACCACCGGATACGAAAGCCAAGTTGGCCACAGTTAAGCCAAGGCTTGTACAATTTATAGCTGAAATTGTAAATTGGGGCTTCCCGAATGGCAATATTCTGCTGGTCTCCCAACTCAGCGATTCTCTGGCATCCAGCAATATAAAAGGTCTAGATATATCTTCACAAAGTTTAGATGGCAGTAGGACAAAGATCCATCAAACACAGACCCGAAAGGCAATTCAACTGCTGTATGGCATTTTAAACTAACAATAGTCATTGGCACAAAAACAAAGCAATAGAATCACAAGCATTGTATGGAATCAATATGACACTACCTGCTGGGTGCAAACCACAGTGGTTGCAAAAGCAGCATCCGACCCCGCCTTCCAACCCAAAGCTATTTCCTTGAATTTCTGAAAGCCAAGTATCCTCAAAAATCAACCTCTGCTTTTCCTTACAACCCCCATAATTCTACCCTGCCATTCCAACTCCACCACTGCAGATTATCAACATCGCGATTTTGCAACCAACTACAAACACCAGCATGGCGGCGGGAAACGCACAATTCGTGTACTCTGTGCCGGAAACGCCGTGGCACGTGGTTGTCACCGACACGAGCCGCCATTTCTACTTCAATTCGGCGACTAAAGCGGCTGTTTGGCAGATCACAGACACCGATGGGCAGCTTTCTGAGAAGATCGACTGGGACCGTTTGGCTGTGCTTTTTGCCAAGTCGCGTGGCTGGGCGCCCCGGGAGAAGCCTTCAGACGAGAAGAGAGAAAGTATGAAAAAGCAGGCGGAAGAGGTCCCCGAGAAAGAAGCAGATGGGGAGCCAGAGGAAGAACCCGAGGAATTAGAAAGTGAAGAGTACGTTGAGCCTGAGGTGCCGCACGACTTGATTGGATCCATTGTGGCAGATTCGGGGCCGGTGGAGGAGGAGAAAGAACAGGAGGAAGAAACACAGCACGGTGGTTTGGGGCTACTACAGGGCTATGGAAGTGACTCTGAAGCAAGCGCCAGCGAAGCGGAAAGAAGCCCAGAGGGCGAAGCGGAAAGGAGCTCAGAGGGCGAAGCAGAAAAGAGCTCAGAGGGTGAAACAGAAAAGAGCCAAAAAAAAGAAGTTTCTGAAGACGACGAAGACATCAATGCTGGCTTGGAGCTCGGTCTTCTGGATGACGAAGACCAGGACGATTACAGGAAGGCTTTCAAAGAGCTACTAACGGAGCACCAGAGCGCCTTTTCCATTTACGACCCGTGGTTTGTCGTTGCTGAAGAGCTTATCTCTTTGTTAGCCCAGGAACCGGCGTTCTACAGTCTTCTGGACGGAACGAAGGAGGCCTTATTCAACGAATGGGTGGCCGAAGCTGACGGTAAGAACATCTCCAAAAAGAACACTTTTCCCACGCCCACACTCCTCTATTACCAGTCCATTCAGGAACACAAGAGTGAGATTCGAAAGCTTCCCTATGTCCAGTTCAAAGAGCAATTCCCAATAGAGAGCGACATCGAAGAGCCAGATAAGCTCTACAGAACACTTCGAGCCACCTTGGTGGATTTTGCCGAGTACGAGAAGAAACTCAAGAATGGCGGCTACAAAGGCGAGAACTTGAAGGTCAAGCGTGTGGCCGAGTTTGTTGCTCTGGAAGCGAAGGAGATGAATCTCGCAAAAGAGGAATATGAGCTGCAGGCAGAGCTGTTCTTCGACAAGTGGGTGGATTTGTGCAATCACTTTGATTTGCCCCGGGAAACCGTTGAAAGCCCGGTGAACTTTATTCTAGGCGACGAGAAGCGGTATCTTTGTTACAGAGACGCTCTCAGGTGACTTGACGGTTAAGTGTGATGTGAGAGGCCGCAAGTGAATTGGGATTTTGGGATTTTTGTTTAATTTGGGTTGCCTATTTGTTGCAAAACGGTACTACCGTTACTTCTTAGCAGACTAGAACATATGGGGTGAAGAAGTTGAGCTATTTCGGCGCACAAATGTTGAAGTGTCGAGCGACTTGTGAATTTTTGATTGCTTGGAAGTCGATTCCTGAGAACATTGGTTTTTTCAGAACATTGGATTCCTCAGAACATTGGACCAGCAATTACTGGATTTAGCGGTTTGGAGATTCTCAGGAAAGATGGCTTGCGAAGTCTTGTGGTTCCAAAATGAACCGATGCATTTATGTTTGAAAGCTCGATTAATGAAGTGGCATGCAATTCATAGTGCGGTTAACTTACTTTTTAAGAAACCCGATCCGCTCGAATGAATATCATTCCAACCAAGTGAATCACTGCCAATCTACTTCACAAATTACGAACTATATATTTTCGTTCGTGATCTGGGGAAATCCATGAAGCTGTGAGCCACTGAAGCATTTATGGCCGCGCTATCGACGCCAGATATATAAATACAACAAAGAACAACAAATGAAACCCTAATACCTAAATTGATCAAAATGTACAAAAATACTCGACATTCCCGCCGTCTACCTCCATACTCTTCCATAATTTCCTGCATACACTGCCCCATTCATCATCTTCGCTTCGATACGCCTGCACAGGCTACTCTTCATACTCCACCGTCCCCATATCTACCCCAGATAAATCGGTGTTCCTGCAACTAAAAGCCCTGGTTCCCTTCCCCCGACCTTCTCTTGACTATAGAAGAGCCAATTCTCCTGCACAATGTCCAGAGTGGCCGTCACAGGAATCGGTTTGGTGACTCCACTAGGAATAGGTACTCTGGCTACATGGTCCAACCTCATTAAAGGCGCCTCCGGGCTCATTTCCACAAAACAGTTACCCGACTACAAAGACGGCTGGGACAAAGTGCCGTCCAAAGTGGTGGGAAAAGTTCCCAATTGGGACCCTGAAAGATGTGCCGATAAAGACGCCAGAAGATGGGCTTTATTCACGCAGTACGGAATTGTGGCCACCCAGGAAGCGCTAGAAGATGCTAAATTGGATCTAGAAAGCGTCGACAAAAGCAAGTTTGGCGTGGCAGTCGGTTCAGGTATCGGTTCTTTTGAGGACGCCTACAATAACTCCGTCGCTTTTGCTGAAAAGGGCTATAAACGTGTGCAGCCGCTTTTCATTCCCAAGCTTCTCAATAACATGGCGGCAGGCAACATCTCCATAAAATACGGCCTACGGGGCCCACTCCATTCGGTATCTACAGCGTGTGCTACCGGTTTGAATGCCATTGGTGATGCTTATAACTTTATACATAATGGCTACGCCGATGCAATGGTGTGTGGCGGTCTGGAGGCTTCAATTCACCCTTTGGCGTTGGCTGGTTTTGCTAGGGCTCGCTCTGTTGTGACTGAATACGAAGATGAGCCTTGGAAGGCTTCAAGGCCCTTCGATAAAGACAGAAACGGGTTTGTGCTCAGCGAAGGATGCGGCATTTTGGTTCTAGAAAATATGGAAATGGCGAAAAAGAGAGGGGCGAGGATTTACGCTGAAGTTTCCGGTTACGGTTTATCTGGAGATGCCAACCACATAACAGCACCTTTGGAAACCGGCGATGGAGCTTATGCAGCGATGAAAATGGCCCTAGAAAGAGCTAAAGTAGACCCTACAGAGGTCGACTACGTCAACGCCCACGCTACTCTGACAGTTATCGGAGACCGGGCAGAAAATAATGCAATACTGACTTTATTTGCGAAAAACTCTAACCTTGCCGTGTCTTCAACCAAATCGTCCATCGGCCACTTGCTCGGAGCCGCAGGGGCAGTGGAAGCGGCTTTCACGTTGAAGGCAATCGAAACGGGGCTTGTGCCGCCCACTCTTAATTTACACAATGTTGGTCGCCACAAGGACGATGACCCGACACAGTTCACCTTTGACTATGTCGCCAACGAGGCCAAGAAGCGGCTGGTGCGCCACGGCTTGTGCAACTCGTTCGGATTCGGAGGCGTCAATTCCTCTGTTCTCTTCAGTGGTCTCTGAGCGCCAACATTAATTCTTTTTTTTTTTTTGTGTTTGGAAATCAATCAAGCGAAGGACTAATAATCACTGCTTAACAGCCAATGACCTTGTTCTTGGGGAACTTGTAGCCAGCCATCTCCCACGAGGTGTGATTGTTGTTCATGTAGGCATCCTTGTGCTTCTCGATGTAATCGTAGGTAGGATAGTCCTCGGGATCACAAGTCATGCTGATGTTTCCTGGAGGCTGGTACACTCTCACGTAGTCCACTCTCATGTGCGAGGGGAACACAATCGAGGGCCAGTCGATGTAGGCCCACGAGTTGGAAAGACCCAAGTTGATGACAATGGACATGGGTTCCTTGGAGATTCTTCTCCAGCCAATATTTCCGTTAGGACTCAACGCCCACGCGTGCAACGTGAATGCAGCACCCTCTTCGCCTTTACCGACGTACCAGGTGATGTAGCCATCGTCGTTGTCGTTCATGTACTCGTAGCCGTACTCCTGGAATTTACCAGCACCTTCACCACGTTCGTACCAAGTGGTGTTCAACGTGACAAGTCCTGAAACAGCTTGTTGGAACGGACCACCGGTATAGGTGTTCATGGCACACACCTCGTTGTTGTGAATCTCGATAAAGCTGTAGTCGGGGTAGTACCACACATCGTAGGGCGCAATCTGATAGGACATAGACACCACACCGGTTTTAAGCGTATCGTCGATAGAACCTTCAATGATATCGATTTCAGGAGCACCACGACCTGTTCCGGCGTTGGGGTGCTCTTCTCCAGAACACGTGCAAACGTTCAACTTCTGACCTGGAAGGTAAGAGATACCGTCAGGCGAAGACTGGTTAGGCGTGATACCGGCGTCACACGAATCGTACGTGTAAGGCCACACACCCTCAGTAGAAGCCAAGTAACCTGGACGAGCCAAATTGCCCAACGTCCAAAGACCAGGCCAAAGACCCATCTTGTGACCATAATTAGGCAAGTTGACTGAGGTGACAATGAGACCCTGGGTGAAACAGAGCTTGTTCCAGGACTGCACCATCGCAGACCGGTAGAACAAGTTGTGGTTCTTGTAGGCGTCCAAAGTGATGTGAAGGGTACCGTTGGCGGTGGTAGCAGCATCAGGATCGTACCACTCCAAGTCCTGAGTGGCCTGGTAGTGAATATCCACGCCCTGGAAAAACTGGTCATCGCCGTCGTAGAAAGTTCTGCCCTCGGCGTCGAACTCGTCAGAAAAGGTCAACTCCCACTCATCGCCGTTGGAGCTCTTTCTCTTGTACTCGGATTCTGGGGTGTCAGGGTCGATCAAAGACGTCCGGATAGCACTGGAAAGCGGGTACGTGTAGCGGGACAAGATCTCGTAAGACTCGGGCTTGTAGGTGTTGGAGACGTTCGAGAAGGTCAAAATGGGCAAAATGATGAAAACAGCAAGCGCGCCCAACAAGAGCAACAACAAGCCTAGAAGCCCGAAACCCACACGTCTGTCCATGTGCTTGAGGTCGTACCAGAACCTGTTTTTGTCGTAGGCGGCGTCTGCAATCGGGTCTGGGTTGTGCAAGTAGTCATCCGGCTCCTTTTCGTCGATATGAAGAGGGAACTGGTCCGCAGGGTAACCGCCGAAAGGAGAGAGGTCCACCTTGGCCAAGAAGGGGTCCAGCACGTTCTCGCCGTTGCTGGACGTGGTCTCCAGCCCGTTCTGCGTCAACTGCGTGTACTGGGAATGAGACCTCTTGAATTGCTCCAGAAGCGAAGTCAGAGAGTGTTCTCTCAGGTTAGCAAGACTAGGGTACCTGTTGAACTCCGTAGGCGCCACCAAGTTGCCTTGTTGGGAAGGCAGCAGTGCCGGGCGGGCACCTCTATCGGCGTAGTACCCGTGGTAGCTGTTTCTGTTGTATTCGTTGTTGTCAGGAGAATGTTGAAGCAACTCGTCTGAAGCGGCCTCGTCAAAGTGGCTCAGGTCGTACAGACCCTCGTCAAACGGGTTGCGGGGGCTGTCCGGGTAGCCGTTGTTGGTTAAATCACGGTGGGACATGGGAAAACGTGCAACTCAGAAGGAGGAGAATGAAGGAAAATGATGATGATGTTTTCGGCAGTGCGCGGTATAAATAGACCCTAATGGAGCGATGGAGTGATTTCAGGAACGGCTTGTGGACTTATCAAGGGTTTAGGTCGGGCTGACGAAAAGTAGGTGGTCGAAAAACAGGTGCACGAAAAACGGGTGTTTTGGGTGGATTTTTTCCGGAAAAACGCTGCAAAGAAAAGTAGTAGGCTGTGGTGGCTGAAGGAGGTAGCAAAACTTGGCTGCCAAGACTGTGCGCGACTCGAAGCTTTAATATGGGGGCCCAAAGAAAACAAAGAATAGTAAGTCTTACCGCTTTGACAAAATGAATTAGGCTTTAAGAAAAACTGATTCTTTTCGTCTAGACTTGGACTTGAAATTCTCCGTTCGGGCTCTTCAGGAGGCACGGCTGTTTTGGTGTTTTGGGGCGCTGCGGGACAAAGGTCGCGAGAATCGCCATGTTTAACACCGTGCGCAGCCCACCCACTGCTCTGCGCCCATTTAGACCGCCGCATCGCTTGCTGAATGAGGTGTGAAAAAGCGTAATTCTCAGATTTACGCTTTTTCGTGCTTTGCTCTGATTGGTCACTTTGGGTTGGGGTGCACCTGCTGAGCCTGCTGAGCCCGCTGAGCCTCCTAGCGTGCGGCTGTGCTGCTTGTCCCCACACGCCTTCGTATATGGGAGATCCAGTTTCGGGAGGCTTCTGAACCTCCAGATTCACTATCTTCACCCAAACCAGCCCAAAGCCGGCCATTTTGGCGAATCTCCGGCCGTTTCTGGGCGACTTGTATGCAGAGGTATTGGACCGTCCTGCAGGTAGCCTCTCTCCCACGCCATGACGGATCTTGCAGAGGATCTGAAGACCACAAATAAAGCTTTGGCCACTAAAAATAGAAGGCCATGAACAAAGCCACTCCAAAGCACAAGATTCACGAATCGCATCATAGTGAGGCGAAGCATCGCGATTCGCCGCGTGAAAATGAAAACTGACGGAAAACTGTGCATGAACACCGTAAGCTGAGGATTTAAATATCTGTAGCAAAGGTATTCACAAACGGGATGCTGACCAGTGTTTTAAAAAAGTTCACGTTTCTGGTAGGTTCTGGTGTAGCGTTTCTCCGCCTGACGGCTTCTATGCTTCTCGGGACCCTGCCAAGACTCTGACACATAAAGACGAGTTTGCAGCACCTTCAGTTTTCCAGTAATCCTCCGTTATGGCTGCTTAAATCTGGTAACTCCATGGCCCGTGATTTGGTGAGCTCACGAACAAGCAATATAATCTTCCTCGGCTAGCTTCAATGCAAAACGCCAGTCGATGCTAAACCAAATTGCAATGCAAAAACTCCGAGTCGATGCTGAACCAAGTTGCAATTGCCAATACCCTTTAAACGACCACTAACACTTGAAAGCAAGCTTGTTCTTGGGAACACTGAAACCCGTCTCGGCCCAAGTGGTCAAGTTGCTGTTGTAATAAGCATTCTTGTGATTGTTGATATAATCCGTCGTTGGGTAGTCGTCAGGGTCACAGGTGACATTGATAGCGTCCTCGGGCTGGTAAACACGCACATAATCCACTCTGAGATGTGCAGGAAACAACATCTCGGGCCAGTCAATGTAGGCCCAAGAATTGGAAATACCGAGGTTCATCACCACCGACATTGGTTCCTTGGAGATCCTTCTCCATCCGATGTTTCCATTAGGAGCAAGAGCTTTGGCGTGAACGGTAAGCGTGGGGTCTGCACCAACATACCAGGTCAAATGGCCGTCTTCGTCGTCGTTGAGATACTCGTAACCGTAGACCTGGAATTTACCAGCATCGGGGCCACGTTCGTACCAGGTGTTGTTAAGCGTGGTGACACCGGAAACAGCCTGTTGGATCGGACCACCGGTGTAGACGTTGGCACTGGTGACTTCGGTATTGTGGATCTCCAAAAAGTTGTAATCAGGCATGTACCAAATGTCCATGGGCGCTATCTGGTACGATTGGGAGGCCAAACCGAGATTCAACGTATTTGTATCTGTTTCGGCTTCGATGATATCAATTTCTGGAGATCCACGGCCGGTTCCTGGGTTAGGGTGGTCTTCACCAGCGCATACACAAGCAGGAAGTCTTTGGCCGGGAAGATACGAGATTCCGTCGGGAGAAGACTGGTTGGGGGTAATTCCGGCATCACACGAGTCGTAAGTATATGGCCAAACGCCCTCTGTGGAGGCTCGGTAGCCTGGACGGCCCAAGTTACCCATAGTCCAAAGACCAGGCCAGAGGCCACCCTTGGAGCCGTAATTGGGAAGCATGGCAGAAATCAAAATCATGCCCTGGGTGAAACACATCTTGTTCCACGACTGGACCATTCCTGAGCGGTAGTACAAATCGTGGTTCTTGTAGGCGTCCATCTGCGAGATAAGCGTACCGTTACCGGTGGTGACAGCGTCAGGATCGTACCATTCCAAGTCCTCAGTACCACTGTAGTGGATGTCGACGGCCTGGAAAAACTGGTCGTCTCCCTCGTAGAAGGTTCTGCCTTCTGCGTTGAACTCGTCGGAGAAAACCAACTTCCATTTTTCGCCGTACATGTTCTTCTTGTACAAGGCATCCTCTGGCGTGTCAGGATCCACCAAAGACGTCCGGATGGCGCTCGAAAGCGGGTACTTATACTGGGTCAACTGCTCGTACACCTGTGGATGGTAGTGGTGTCCCACGCTGGAGTAGAAGAAAATGGGCAAAAGCACGAAAATCACAACGGCTCCGCAAAGGAGGAAAATCACACCCACAACGCCACCGGCGGCTCTGCGGTCCATGGTCTTCAAATCGTACCAGAACCGGTTTTTGTCATAGGCGGCATCGGCAATCGGATCGGGATTGTGCAAATAGTCGTCGGGCTCTTTTTCATCGATACTGAGAGGAAACGACAGCGCTGGGTAGCCGCCAAAAGGCGAGAAGTCCACGTTTGTCATGAACGGATTGCTGCTTTTCACCAGCCCTTCATCCTCTGGTGTGGCCAGATCCAGCCCAAGATGGGGCAGGTACTCTTGTCTCATTTGGGACGCCAACGAGGTCAGCGAAACCACTCTGGATCCTGCCATCAGCGGATACCTGTCGTAGTCAGATGGCATCTGGAGACCCTGGGCCTGTTCCAGCGAGCTGTGTCCCAGCAATAGATTAGCCGAAGTGTCGTTGGAATAGTAGCCGGAGGCTCCATCTAAACGGTTTCCATACTGACCGGGGCTTTGAGCCAACTCGCCCCGTTCAAGCGATGCAAAAGACGAGTTGGAGTCTCTGGAGTTGCTTTCCTGGTCTAACTCGGAAGCGAAGGGGTTCTGGGGGGTGTCGTAGCCCGGGGACGGGTTGTTAAATGTGAGATCACGAACCATACTGTTCTCTTGATAGTGATAACGGTTGCAAATCTGCGGTCAAGAAAAAGGCAAGAAAAGACTGCGTTGACAGGTGGGAGTTTTCTTGGGCAACGGTTAAGCGAGGGCTATTTGGCTTGGCGCCGGAAAAACAGCAATGGGAAAGATCGCAGCGGGAAAAGCTTCCAGCGATGGTTTATTCAGATAAAAGAGCCTGTGTTGGCTTGTGGTGTGGGTCCCAAAGTAAAAGAAGGTGGTGGGTTTAGTTGGTTCAGGAAGGAGCCACGATTTTCGTCTTTTTTTTTTATTTTTTTTTTTTGGTGTCTGTTTTTTTTTTTTTTGGAAGCTTCGGATCAGGTACTTGCTGCAGCAGCAGCAGCTAAATTCGGTCCAGCATGCCAGAAAAGAGCCTGTCTTTCCTGCACTGAATGCCTTCTGTGACGGATCGACACGCCAGCCGTCCTGCCGGCCTATGAAATCCTCCAAACCCCTGCCACAGTCGCCATTTTCTCCCGTCGCGTCCGCATAGCCCCCTAGTGATAGTACCCTTTTTGCAGCATTCGCACTGCGCCCATTTCGGTATTGCAGATAAGCTGCACTGCCGAGGCCCAAACACCACATCACAATAGGATTGACAGCATTTTGGCACATTACGCAGTTAATCCGGTGCAGTGCGACGTAGAGAGAGTTTCGAGATTGGGGAAAGTTGAGTGAGAGAAAATTGTATTTGGTGGTTTTATCCATTGAAGCAACATGTTCGTCGTATTACTTTGATTTTAGACCGACGTGGAGTAGACCAAAATGGAGTGGATCGCGAGAGGCCAGATGCAAAATTCACTAACCTCGGCTGTGTGGCTATGTTTAGTTTCGTAAAGGTTGACACCTGAAACTTAAACGTCATTTCCCCACGTCGGGCCCGTTGGAAACTCGGCTGAAGGCTATCTGCAAAGATTACTGGGATTGACACCTCGATGGAAACATGGACTGAAATAGGTCTTCTACAGGGCTTAGGTCCGCACGACTGCTATGTCATCCTTGTATCGCTTCTTGGACTTTGATGTTTTGAATTTCTCGATGCTCTTGCAAATTGTGCCAGGCTCGGCTTTGACGTTCGGTGCCTCTCCATGTGATGACCTCCTTGCGGTTGCGAATCAGGCGCAGCTAGTGGGTTAGTAGAGGTGGCATTAGTCGGACAATAATGTAAGTGTAAATTGATAGATTATCAGATTTTGTAGCAGCGACGATATGGTTGAGACGTAACAGTTCCAGCTGGCCACCTTTAAACAATCTGGAACAAAAGTTTTAATCCCGTCCTTCAAGCAATTGCGTAATCTGAAAGGTCTAGATATTGAGATGCTCTTTCGATATTCCTTCCATTTGGTCATATGTTTCAGAATATGGTTTCCTATCGCATCTTGCGGAACTGGGCGGAATCACCAGATTGGTCTAGATGACTCACATTCGATGGGGAGAACTTTTGGATGACTTTTAAATTCTCTCGACTTACTCGAACACTGAGAATGCGTTCAGTTTGTTTGTTAGACAGATGTTGTGCTAACATAGTTCTCCTTCTGCCTTCAATCCACTATGCTGATCTTGGATCTTCAAAGCGAGCCTCGGGTAATTTTGATACCAAATGAGTACGGTTCCTACAAACGTTAAAATCTTGCTTATTTTTTAGCTTTCTTTCTTCTTCTTCAAAATTGGTTGCACGAATGTACATGGGCGAATCATCTCCCGTAGGGCTTGACGGCCGCTAATCTTATCAGCATTTCAACCGATGAGATTTTGGCAGAATCAAAATCACGACAAGAGGGAAGCGAAACGAAGGAGCAGGACAATTCTAACATTGAGAGCAAACGAATCCCAAATCGTTTCTTCTCTACGTTTTCACATTGGTGTCAACGTGGGGTTGGTGAACATCAATATTGGGTTTTGCTTCTTGAATAATGAGTCACGGTCGAATGTATCTCGTTGATAGTTAACTGGATGCAAATGGTATGAGCTCGTCGTAGTGAATCGCAAGGTTTAAAATGTATATGAGATAGCATACTTTCGAATTGTAGTTTATCAGCAATTGAAGCTGACAGGAACACGTAACTTGAAGAGTTCTTAGGGCTATATCAATATTCTCTTTGGGTCTTTGGGCATCTAATACCCACACTTTTCCAAGATAGCCATACTTCTGTTCTCTCTTCGGATCCCCAAAAGATTCCCTCTCAACATGGGCTTCGCTTGTGGAGAACAGAGCCAGACAAGGAAAAAGCTTTTGGACCTATTTGAACTATTCCACTACTTATGACGTCATTTGCAATTCCTACGAATGAAGACAATGACACACTTAGGAATACGCGGGATGCCAAGCATATGATTTCATATATGAAATATCTTGGAAACTAACAACTTTGACCTAGTATGAGTTTCACCATCTATTTCCTTGTCTGTTTGTTAACAGTTACAGTAGCCCAGACCTACTTAGAGTACTTACAGGAGTGTTTGCCAACGATCCTAGAGAACTACCATGTGGAGAATGTCATCAACGGCACCTACTCAATTTCGCCTATAGAAAATAGGGCTATCGACTTGAATGGCACAGATAAGGCTTTGCATGAGTGTATCAAGCATGTTCATCCTAATATGACTGCAGTTTTTTTTGGTGCAAACAGTGAGTACATGAAGACCGTGGTGGAAAGCGATGAAGGTGAAGGAGACGAGCCGATTTGGGAAATGACAGATGATAATGGGAATGTCATTGATCAGACGGGCGTTGGGAAGCGAGTTGGAGACAGATTTGATGTATTTCCAAGAGTGTCAACTGGACATGAAAAAGATGCGATGTGGAATCTGGGGTTTAAATTGGAGGACATTCATCATGGGAACCTCGCTATCTGAGTAGCAAAAGCCGGTAATTTCAAAAGAAACTTGTCAGTTCACAAAAGATAGAACCCTTTCCCACTCTGAAAAAATGACTTACCAACAGTTCCCTACAGACTCTCCGATCGATACTCATCCATCCACCTCTACTATATTCTACTTACAACTGCTGGTGCTTGGAGTTGAGGTCGTTTGTCTTGAGCTTACCCTCGACCGCCAAAATCTGTCTAGCAGTGTCGATGATAGACTGCTCGACGGAAATCAACTCAAAGCCCAAGAGCTTTTTGGTCTTGTCGTTATTGATGGAGGGTCTCTGCTTGATCTCCTCTCTGTCAGAACCAGGCTCGCCGATTGGCACATGCTGGGATTCCCTTGGGAAAGTGGTGTGCAAAACGTCCAAGATGGTCTGCTGGGTGAATTCACCCGCGTTCAAGAGCAATCTTTGGTTCTTGGCGTCATCCTTCTCGAAAGCCACAATGTGTGCCTTGGCAACATCGCGAACATCCACCGCTGGACCGTTCACGGGGTTTGGCTTTTCCTCAGTGCCCTTGATCTTCAAGATCGAGTTGATGACCTCGGCCGAGGTGTTCAATTGAGTGGTCTTGAAAGAGTCTGTGGGTTGAGGACCAAAGACGTAGGTAGGGTTGACGGTCGAAAGCACGAAGTCGGGCTTCTCTTCCTTGACAAAGTCCCAGGCGGCTTTCTCAGCAAATGTCTTAGAGCCGAAGTAGCCAGCAATTGGGTTTTCCAAGGCTTTCTCCCAAGTGATGTCGTCCCAGGTAGACTCGTCATAGGTTCTGTCAGCCTGCTTCTCCATTTCTGGCGATGCAACGGCAGCATAGGAGGAAGTGACCACCACTCTCTTGATGTTTTTACCGTGAGTCTTGATCGAACTCAATGCGTTTTTCGTGCCCTCAACGGCAGGCAAAAGCAAGTCCTTCTCGACGTCGGTGACATTGAAGTGGAATGGAGAAGCGGTGTGCAAAAAGACGGTGGCTTCAGGGTGTTTCTTGACGAACTCGTCAAAAGCGCCTTTTTTCTCGATGTCTTCGACGATTTCGTAGGTGAAGTTCTCAGGCTTTCCGGAAGCCTCCTTGACGTATTCACCCTTTTCAGGAGATCTGACGGATCCCACTACGTGGTAGCCGTCCTTGACAAGTGCTTGGACAGTGTGCAAGGCAATGTAGCCGGAAGCGCCAGAAATCAAAACTTTGGTGGTCATTTTAGGTTGGAGACTCAGATATCAATAATTTGAATGTCTGTATTGTTGAGTGAACATTGATCCGCCCTTTTATACGTTGTTCACAGCAAGCATGGCTGCACACTGTGGGTTTCGTCAACCAACGCTTGCTTGCAGGTGCAAAGCAGTCTGAACCTGACGTATTTTCACCTAAGCCTTGAAATTAGATCAATTTTCGGGGCATCTAGCCGCATAGCAACTTAGTTAAAAGTGCTTCCATTGTCATCGTGGTTCAGGGTGCCGTAGAGCAACTTTGCAATGCAGAAAGTAACGCCATTGCGCAGTTCCATCAGAATTTAAGCGAGGTGCTTTGGAAGCGTTTAGAAGACGGTGGATCAGCCTTGTGCCTGTCATCGAAGGGTGGAGTTGCCGACTTTTCGAGATCTGGATCGGAGACTGTCTATGGAGTAGTTTTTCACTGTGTGGTTATGTGAGTTCGATGGGTGTAGCCACAGTTTTTGTTTTTCCAGAACACATTTGTATTGGGGGACCAGAGTTTGCATCTATGGGGTTTAGTCATCGAATTCTGCTGATTCCGCTGGAAGTGGAGTTGAACCAGCCCATCCTTATATAAGATGATGTAGCACAGTACTCTGAAATTGTAGTGTCTATAACAGTTGGAATGAATTTTTTTTTAAAAAAAAAAAGGAATTGTTACATATTCCTTGGAAATCGGAAAGCTTTTGCAAATTCTAAAAATATGTCAGTTTCTGACATGAAGTGGTACTTTGTGGTGAGTATTGAAACTGTTGATGGTAGAATCGCGAATTTGCTCCGAAGAAGTAGACATCCCACAAAATCAAGAAGCGGTGTAAATTTCAAAATTTTGTTAAATCAATAAAAAAACCGACATTATGGGATGTAAAGCACTGGAGTTTGCTCGCCAGGGCTCCTCTGATGATAAATCTGGATTGAGGACCATTTCGTGATGCACCAGCGACTAGTTAACCTAGTCGAGTTTTGAACCGTTCGGAGTTTTGGGACTATTTTTCAAGAGCTAGATTGAGAGCGTAGTCAAATTCACTTTTGGACCTAATATGAACGGCTCTGTCTTCGAGATTCTCTAAACTGCGTTTGCGCTAAAACAAACGGTTAAGGATTCTACAAATAGAAGCCTGCTTACGCTTCTTCATTCAAAGGAGCATCTAACAATCCATGAAGAGTAATATTCTCGAGCCCACCAATCTACTTTGGTCAGAGCTATTGCATATCATTCGCATTAAGCTTTCCCCAGCTTGGCGAGACGGAGGGATAGAATGGCAACATGAAATCGTAAAATATGGTGAAAATGCGATTTCCAATGCCACAGATCTCTCCTATTAATTCTTCACCATAATATCTCCTCTAACGTTTCTCCACTGGCCACACTTCACCCGAACAGAAGCCATTCCACCAAAAACCAAGTCACCGACATCAATTGAAAGAACAACCAGTCCATAAACTTTCAAATTCAGCGCTATTGACAAATTTTTAAAAACGAGCCCACATCCAACTCCCTCTGTAAGACTTCAGATACGCTTTTCGCAGCCATCATAGAGTCCCCACATTCAACAATCTGCTTGGAAACCCGCAAAAAACCCCAAAAAGGTACTCCTCGGAAACCACGTTGTGTTTCAGAATTAGAAAAGAATATCATTTTAATCCCCCACCCGTATCACCCAGCTCCACACCGATAAGCCTACATATAGCTGCAGCGCTATCAGTGACCCACATTATCTGAACCACCATCAACACATTCCTAATCCGCCCAAAAATCACCAACCATGTCGTTCTACGAGGGAATCGGCTCGTCCCGTCACAGAGACAACCAGAACCACTCCGATACCTTTTTGTCCCGCGTTTTCGGACTCCATTCCATCTACAACAATCTCCCTGAGAACTACGACTACTACGGCCACGATATCGAGCAATTGGAGGAGTCTCGAGCAAGTGAAGCGGGACAGGCAGAACTACTGGGCCTAGATAACTCAGAAAACCCGCCGCTGGCCGAGCCGCTTCTCCAGCTGGAGCTGGATCTGGACCTCTCGCTGGATTCAGAAGATGACAACCAGCAGCTGCCGTTTTTGACATCCAGACAGCTGGTGAACGCCTCCCAGACGAATCCACATGTTCACGTGAAGTGGGGGACCGACGTGAGCCGCTACGGTAGAGACAGCGCTGAAAATGCTGTTCCAAAGGGCAAAACCAACAATGGAGGAATCTTCTCGAGAGGTGCTCCTCAGGAGGAGCTTTTGCCAATGTACAACATAAACGACGCCTCCTTGCAACATAGGCGTGAGCCTCGGACGGAAGCTGGGCCGTCCTTCCACACTCAGTACCAGAAACAGAACTTCAACAGGGTGCTGATTCCTCCGAAAGAAAGAGCCCTCTATTTGTGGGCCAACATCGTCAACATGGATGAGTTTCTTATCGATCTCTACTACTACTACCGAGGCAAGGGCTTCGGCAACATCATCGCCGGTCGGTGTGTTGATATCTTCATTCTCATTTTCATCTTGTCGTTCACCACATTTCTCAAGTGGGGCATTGACTACGACTTGTTCTTCAACAGATGGTCGTCCCACCTGGAGAGTTCGCTCACCTTGCTGGACTTGGTGATCAAAGGCTTTTTTCGGTCGAGGGTGCCGTTTTCCGTGAAACTTCTTTTACTCGGATTCTCCTGCTATATTGTGCTACGAATTGTCCAGTTGTACTTCGACTACAGGTACAAGTTGCAGGAGCTCCGGAACTTTTATGCCCAGCTTTTGAACATCCACAGCGAGCAAGAGCTCCTGACGATCCTGTGGTCGTCTATAGTCGAAAGCCTCATGCAGTTGAAGGACTACAATTCGTTGACTTCCACCACGCCTAATCTTCCTCCCCATTACGTCAACGATCTCAGCTCCAAGGTCAGGCTCAATGCACACGATATAGCCAACCGCATTATGAGAAAGGAGAATTATATGATCGCTTTGGTTAACAAGGATGTGTTGGATTTATCCATTCCCATGACATCGTTTCTCGGCAACGTCTTCTCCAGCAAAGCCGTGCTTACACGAACCTTGGAATGGAACCTCAAGCTTTGCATCAACAACTTTGTGTTTAACGACAGCGGGCAGATCAAGCAAGCGATATTGAAAGAGGGTTCGAGAAACAGTCTCTCGCAAGAGCTCAGTGCCCGTTTCAAGATGGCGGCTCTTATCAACCTTTTTCTCTGTCCATTCATCGTGATCTACTTTGTCTTGTTGTACTTTTTCAGGTACTTCAACGAATACAAGTCCAATCCGTCGTCGCTTTTGGGTTTGAGACAATACACACCATGGGCTGAATGGAAGCTTCGTGAGTTCAACGAGCTTCCCCATTTCTTCATGAAAAGATTACAGCTCTCTGTTGGTCCTGCGAGCACATACATCAATCAGTTTCCCAGCAGCTTTTTGGTGGTCAACGGTATGGCCCTTGTGAACTTTGTTTCGGGGGCCATCATGGCAGTTTTGGTGATAATGGGGTTGCTTTTCGATGACGAGGAGCACAACTTCTGGTCTTTTGAGCTCTCACAGAACAGAACCACTCTTTTTTACATCAGTATCTTCGGTACGCTTTGGGCGATTACTTCCAATTCGCTAAGCACGTCTAACGTGACTAACTCGGCTGAGACCCTAAACCAGGGCGCTTCATTCTTCTACGACCCCGAGGCCAGTTTGCGTTATGTCTCCCAGTTCACCCACTACTTGCCAAGCTCATGGAATGGGAGATTGCACTCGGTGGAGGTGAAAACAGAGTTCTGTGAGCTCTACAGCTTGAAGATCATCATCATTCTCAACGAGATCTTGAGTTTGATATTGACTCCGTTTGTGCTCTGGTTCAAGGTTTCCAGCAACTCCAGCGCCATTATCGACTTCTTCAGGGACTACTCGATCCATGTGGACGGTTTGGGCTATGTGTGCTACTTTGCCATGTTCAACTTCGAAGAGAAGGACAAGAACATGATGCACAACATGAACAAGAGAAAGCAAAAGAGGCGTGAGTCCAAAATCAAAAAGGGAACTAGGGACAAGGCGAAACATTCGGACCTGGAAGTATCCAGCGACGAGATGAGCGACCCTGATCTCAACAGCTACTACCAGGATGACAAGATGATCAAGTCTTACATGTACTTTCTCGAGAGCTACGGCAATGGAGACCCCAAAAAACCTAGACCGCAGCGTACACAACAGCCTGGAAACAGCCGGATCCCACGTCGTGCTCCGTCACCTAAAGAAGGTCCTGCTTCTTCGCTTCAGATGTCTAGAGGTCAGTGGAACGGTCTGGCTTTAGACAGTGTTTACGAGTCAAATTATGCACTTGGAGAGGCAAGTACGCACAGCGAGCCGCAGAGCAAAAAAGGAGTTTTGGGCATGATCAACCAATTTTCGAAACAGCAGGCAGGAAGATAATTTTGGTGGTTGGTACTTGTTGATAAGGGTGCGCTGCACAAAAGGGATGGATTTTTTGAGAAGAGCATCGCATCGCACATACAAAAGATACAACCGTACGGGTCACAGATAACACCAAAATGGCAGGCTCTCAGCTCAAACAGTTGAAAGCAGCTCTTAAAGCAAAAGGTCTCGTTGGCCAGACGAACGTCAAAAAAAAGAACAAGAAGGCTGCTCCCTCAGAAACCAGAAAGGACCAGGAGGAGAAGAAGAGAGCCCTTGGAGCGATCCACGATGAGTTCAATCTTTTCGACAACCGCATCAACAGAGCAAAGCATGACTACACGGTTATCCAGGGCGGCAAGTTTGTCAAGGCTGGGTCCAAACAGCACAACGATACAGCCAAGACTCGATCAGGAGTGGAGAAATCCATGAAGTTGAACTACGAGGCGGACAAGAAGCTTCGAAACAGGGCTGGAGGCTTAGTTGATCGTAGATTTGGTGAAAAGAACAGAAATTTGACCGAGGAGGAGAAGATGTTGGAGAGATTCACCAGAGAGAGACAGAGCTCATCCAAGAAGAATGTGTTCTCCTTAGGAAGCGACGATGAATTCGACGATGACGACGAACTAGCTCTTACCCATTCCGGCAAAGCCATCTCGTTCGAGCAGGATTTCGACGAGGGCGACTTGGGTGTTCCAGAGAAGAGGTATGTGGACGAGGACAGTGAACAGCCGCCTCGGAAAAAGTCGAAGAAGGATGTGATGGCCGAGATCATTGCCAAGTCCAAGTTTTACAAGAAGCAAAGGCAGATGGAGTTCCAGAAGACCCAGGACGAGATCATGGACTTGGACGATGAGTTTGGCGATGTTCTCACTGATTTGCACAAGCTGCAGCCCAAACGTAACGCCTTCAAGCCAAAGTCACAGGAGGATATCGAGTATGACAACAAGGTCAGAGCATTGACCTACGACAGAAGAGCTGTTCCAGCTGATCGGACCAAGACCGCTGAAGAGCTTGCGCAAGAACACAGCGAGAAAATGAAGAAGCTCGAGGCCGACAGATTGAAGAGAATGGATGGTTTGCATGATGACAGAGCTGCTGATGCCGACGACTTGGACGACGAATTCTGGGAAAACGATAGCGAACAAGAGGATGACGAAGAAGCCACGGCCAGTACTAGCGAATCCGAAGAATCTGAAACCGAGAAAAAGCCCAGAAAAGCTCCTGCCGTCAGCATGCCTTTCAGTCATACGCAATTTGTGGAGCACGTCAGCGGCATGACGGGAGATCAGGTAATTGCACACATCAAGAAGGTCAGCGAAGTGTACCATCCACGCCTTGCCGAGGGCAACAAAGAAAAGATGGACAACTTTGTTGGTATGATCTTCGAACACATTTTGCATGTCTCCAACGCTGAGACGGTGGACTCTAAGCTCGTGGACGACTTGACCAAGCTTCTTCGGTCCATGGCTGAAAAGTACAACCAGGCGTTGGTCGAAACCGCCAGGGCAACAATCGACAACATCAAGGAGAGAATGTTGAAGACACAGCTTCGCAAAAGCGATCTTGCCTGCTTTGTTGTGCTTGGCTACGTCTTTTCTGCATCCGACCACTACCATCTTGTGATCACCCCAGCATTGATCGTCATGAACCAGTTTCTCAACAACGAGATTGGCCAAACCCGTGTTCAAAACATCGGCAAGGGCTTGTTTATCTGCGATGTCCTTCTACAATATCAGGCATTTGCCAAGCGGTACGAGCCCGAGGTTGTCATGTTCTTGGAAAGGGCTTTTCTTTTGCTTCTTCCCGAGCCTAAGAAGCTCGAGTCTGTTCTCTCTGCCAGGCGAGTCGATGGAAAATCCAACCTCAATAAGAAGTTCCGTCCAAAATCCACGCCTGGGCGCATCCAGGTTCTGGAGCTCTTCGAGGAACCAAGTGACGAATTGAAGTTTCGTTTGATTGCCCGTGCATCCGCCATCATCGACCGTATCATCAATTTGTGGAAAGACAAGTCGGCCTTTTTGGAGGTTTTGCATCCATTTGTGCACATCATCAAACACGCTTCACGTTACTACGGCAGCCAACTCCCGCTCTTGCAAAGCATGCTTGAGAGAATGAGCAAGCTCGAGAGTAATCTTGCCAAGAGCCGCAAACCATTGACCTTGCAGGAGCACAGGCAGTTGGCAATCAAGACGTTTGCGCCTAAGTTCGAGGAGAACTTCAACCCAGACAAGAAGCTGTACGACGAAAACAGAGACAGACAGGAGTTGAACAAGATGAAGGCACAGATCAAGAAGGAGAAGAAGGGAGCGCTCAAGGATCTCCGGAAGCAGACCAGGTTCAGCGCCAGACAGCAGATCAGTGAGAAGAAGGACATGTACGCCAACTACCACAAGAAAATGGCGAACATCGTCAACACCATTTCTACCGAGGAAGGTGCCGAGAAGAATCTGTACGACAGGGAGCGCAAGAGGCGTGCCAACCAGAAGTAAACGGTCATATTATAGAAAGCCAGGTCAAAAATTGTAGAGAGTAAGAAGAGGAGCTGTTTGGGAAACTCCAAAACTGAATTGAGCAACGATAAAGCTTTGTGGGTGTGAAGGCTTTACGTTGGTGGATTTACTATTGTTAATTGGAGTATTGTAAGGAAGTAAAGGCTCCACCAAATGCTCTAGATTTTGAAACTCGAAGGCATGATTCAATATACGGCAATTATATGAGATCACAGCCCTGTAGGACTATTCAATTGACAGATTTGGGTTCATTGTTTGCTGATCTTGGTGCCTGGATAATCTTACCTATTTTGACGACGAAATCAAAAAGGTAGAAGGCATCCCTTGAGAAGTTCTTCGAAAGGAATTACTGCTCTCTTGGTTCCATTATTTGAAGAATTTCATCTACCTGATCAGCGTTCTGTTGAAACAGGTTTGCTCCAGTAGGACAGCAAGTTTCACATTGCTCCTCAGTATGAAGAATCAATAAAAAAGCAGAATAGTCCTTAATGGGTAAAATTTTCCTTCATTGGAAGGAAGACAGCTATTTTAGCTTGAACGTGCTCTTGCCGTTTGACTGACCAAAAGCCTTCGTCATATGGAAACTTCATATGTGAATGTCTCACAAGGGTATGCTTAGAATCGGCACCACAGATGCCGAGCCAGCCACGGTGAATATGCTCTCTGATTGTATTTCTTCGACTGATACCACCGGCTTGTAGGCCTTTCCCTTTTGGAAGCTTTCTCTTGATTAACTGGCAAACCTTCTCAACATCGTCTCCATCGGGTATTCATTAACTGCTCAGGTAGCAGTCAGCAACGACCAGGCGACTTTGAAGTCATAGAAACCATCAAAAATAATTGAAATCTCCACTTCCATGACTGTAATCCTGCCGTTTTCGGTGCACCTGGCAACCTCGGTGGTGAGAAACCGAGAACAGTAATAACTCGAGCCACAGCCAACGGAACGGACCAATTTTCTCTAAATCACCATTTTTCCACCTGCTAAATCATATAACGCCCAATTGAGTCCGCACGGCTTTCGGCTCGTGAGAACCAGCATGGGCATCGCCTTGCATGGACTTGCTGAGATATCACCAAAACGGCGATTCAAGAAAATATCAGCAACTCCACTGGCGAAAAACTCCAACTGCTAACAAAGCAGAAACATCAGAAAGTGGTATTTCTCGATGTTGGCGTGGCGGACTTGGCGATGCTCATCGGCCGAAATAGCCGAGGTGAAATAGGCTGCTCAACATACGACGAAAGGACACAATTAGTGTCCGTTTCGGAAACCTGCCACAAAACCAGGCTATTACGAGAAGGTCTGACAAATCATTCCCACGATTGACTTGCGCAATTGGACTCTACTCGTTGCTACATCTCCACAAACAATCAGTGTATTATCAGTAAATGTTACATAGCGCAGACACGGCAGGCTCTAAGGCACCACCATGGTATGGGCAAAACGGCCCGCCAGGCATCCCGCTACAGGGCACTTGTCAAATCGTATATTAGCGGCATGCCGTGTATTATGTCAGGCAATTAACCTAGACCTGGGAAACGGAAGGCACACCAACACCGCCGCCTCTGCGAGAAGAGGAGCCGAAAAGACCACCCTTGCCGATGGAAATGCCCGAGAACACAGCCGAGGCCAAGAAGATGAAGAACGCAAAGTAGAGGAACGCCGTGGAGGCCTGGGCCTTTCTGCATCTGCCGGAGGAGCCCTGGGTGATCTTGTTGTCATCGAGGTATTCCTGGTTGTTACAGGAGTGGACACGGATGCCGGCAGCAATGGCGGTGGCAGCGGCAAAAGTGAAAACGGCGTTCAAGAAGTCGAAAATGAACAAGATCAATGGCCAGGCGAGGGCGGCAATCAAGTAAGCCAACACACCATAGATGGAGGAGAACAAGATACCGAAAGCGGCGGCGAAAACACCAAAGTTCACCTGGGGGTTGTTTTGGTAGTTAGTGGTAGCGGCAAGGGAGCCGGTCAAACCGAGGGCAATGACAAGGAACACGAAGTTGACGATACGCAAGACGGCGTCACCAATGGCCAACATTTTAGTAGATATATGTGTTTTGGGGGTATTGGGTAAAAAAGGTGTAGTCGAGGGAGGGGCCGGGAATTGGAGTTTTATATAGGGAGGTCACAGCAATTGTTAAGTCACAGCAATGGGGAAGATGAAGGGTGCGTTATGCATGAAGAAGGGCCGGTTTCCGGAACGGGGTGTTTACTTTGTCGCCGGATGCAGCGGCATGGGCTGCTGCCGGGGGCCGGTGGGAAGCGAGCCGGGGGTGTGCCGGGGGTCGTGCCGAGGGCCGTGCCGAGGGCGCTGAGACCCTGCTTAACTATGCGGGTCACGTGACGCGCGCGTGACTGTGTCACCAGCAACACCAACCCGCCGGTGCCGCCGGCCCCTGTCAGCAAGCCTCGACGGGTATCTGGCTTCGGCGGGGGCTCCAAATAGAACGGGAGCCGTGGCGGTGAAATACGTCATGGCGCAAACCCAAGTGGTTTCTTGCGGTTGACGCACGGCTGATCCGGAAGGATCAAAAGCGAAGAGTTGGAAAATCAAGAGATGGAGGTTTGAAGAATTCAGGGAGATTTGAAATGGAGAGTTGTTCTGGTTTTCGTATTTTTCTGGTTTTCGTATTTTTCCGGTTTTCGCCTGGCGCCACAGTTGCTGGGTCCAGCGGCCGGAACGGATATTCCCAATGCGCAATGGAAGAGTCAGGTACCGCTCCGTGCGTCCAACGGTGACTCAAGAATTTAGTAGAATGATGGTAATGGGAAGGAGAAGACAATGGTGATTTTGCCGTCAGGTTTGGTGCCTTAGTGGCTTTGCAATTTGCAGCCGCTTATCTATCGCGATCAGCGCTGGTCGTGATGACGATTCACTATAGCTTTCCGGGTCAGAATCCAATTGAAATCGAATTATTTTGATATCCATTCTGATATCCCGTTAAATCTCCTGCCACTTCCTTGCTTTGTGCTCTTGCTGCTGCCTTGCATGTCTCAGACTTGGCGGTTGCTAACAAGAAAGTGAGCCTCGAGCCGAGTCTGTTCTAGCGACCGTACGTCGTGATGTCAAATGGGGCCCTTGCTGTGGCGAATTGGGAAACGCACCCAGGATCTAGATCCGCCGCCGTCGACCGGTTTTCAAGGCACTCAACGCTCCGTGGTTCCTCGATCTATACGACCTGCCCAGGTTAATCATTCTTCGCTTGCAATGCACGGCAGCAACTCGCCGGTTGCTGGACCGAAAGTGACATCCGGGGTCGCCTGATGGGTCACAGGAACCTTATTGCTAGTTTATCCGGAGGTGGTGTAGGGGTGACCAGGCAGGCTATTGCAGACGTGACAGGTTTGCTTCGGGGATTACTCAAGCAGGCAGGTTTCAAACGTCCTTGTCTTCAGGCTCTGCGGCTCGCCATGAAGCTAAATGATGCAAGCCACCAGTCACTGCCAATTGTCGTGCTACATCGTCTGCCTTGACAGAATGGCCAGACCAGACCTGTCGTACATTCGTAAAAGGACCTTCGTCACACCCGCAGCTCGAAATACTTACGGACCCCTTCCGGCGCCACATCCACCGGTTTTTCACCGCCACTCGTCTCTGCATCCTTGTTGGCTCCGAGTTCCACCAAAAGCACACCGACGTCTCCGTGGCCCTCGGCCAACGCATGGTGCAACGCCGTCCAGCCGTCCTTCTCGGTGGCATTGATATTGGCCTTCGCCTCCACCAACAATTTCACCTCCACAGCGCTTCCTACCGCCGCAGCTCGATGAAGAGGCGTTTGACCTCTGGAGTCCTTCACTCGCGCCAGCGCCTTGTAAGTGTGTAATAGCTTTTTCACCAATTCGTAGTGGTTCTTGCTCACGGCAATGTGGAGTCCACTGACGCCTGTGGACGTCGCTAGGTTGACGTCTGGTTGGGGCTCATGTGCCATGAGCTTATCAAGAATGTGCTCGTTGCCTACACCGCAAAGTATGTGGACCGGTGTCCAGCCTCCGTCGTCGACCAAATCGTCAAGATCAACGTTTTTCATGTGGGGCAAGATCAAATCGACGATTTTCTCGTTTCCCATGGCACAGGCCCAGTGCAAAGGCGTTCTTCCGTCGGAGTCCTTGGCCACGGCCAATTTGCCGTTTTCGGCAAGAAGCCCTTCGACAATCAACGGCTTGTTGTCCCGAGCCGCTTCGTGCACAGGAAATGACTCAGAATTCATGGTTCTTATGCAGCCAATTGGTGGTGGTGATGATTAGGTCCCATGCCACTAAGGCTAGACTTGGAGGTGACACCCGTGCACCACGTAAGTGGCCTCACAATTTCGAGATTTCGAGCAACCTGGTTAAATATTCAGGTGATATCACGGCTTGTATACAGGTTGTCATCCCCCAGCAATCCTTGCCAACCGGTTTGACCAAGGCAGGTACAAGGATTGGTAATCGAGAAATGGGTACAGTCCGGAAGAAAATCGGTGTACCTGCCTGGCGGCCAAGACGACTGGAAGTCGTGTATGACGAACCGGTGAGGAACCTCATTATGTTAGCAGCAAGCGATGTGACCTTGGTGCCCTCGGAGTGCAGCCCCCGGAACTGTTTTCACTGTCGTCAGACGCACGTCGCTGCAGGCCCACCGGGGGTCTGCCGAGGGGCCTCTACCGAGGGCAATTCAACGGACGCTTGTATTCACACGGCCCGGGCCTTGTAGAGGGATAAGACTCACTACGGAACAGATTCTGCCCGTAGATTTTAATCCGGCCGAGTTTGCTGCACTTGGCCGGCCGCAATTGACGAAAACGTCGGCTCTTCTGTTCCAACCGGCGGTTTCTTCCGTCATATCAGCGGCACGTGACGAATGCGCATTTTAATCATTCCGCGTCACATAATTAAGCCCAATAGAGAGGACGTCAGCCGCTTTTCCCGGAGTCATGCCCATTGTAACAATAAAGCTCACGATATTGCCGGAGATTCGGAAAGAAGTGTGGAAAAACTCCGTGGCTAATTGAGCGTGTGTGGCAATTTCCACCCAGCAGGTAATCAAATTTTCCGACGAACGTTTGCTCAAGGGGCTGCTGTGCGGTGTATGCGCCGCCTTCCCCTTTCGGCATGGAACAAACCCAAACAAGAAGGGAATTTGGAGCCCAATGCGGCAGGACAATAGAAGAAGAGGCAAGAGGCGCTGTGTGCAGTGCGTCTTCGACGCCGCCCACTGTGGATGAAATATTCTCCGAATTATGAATTAGTGCGTATTGGGCACCCTCGTACACCAGTGCCTCACGCTTTTGTTTTCTGTCAAAAACGTAAACAACGTTTTTCGCTCAATAAGTATAATAGTATAATAGAAAATATGCAAGCGAACAATCTTTGAGGGCCGCTTGCGGGCTTCGATATGGGAAACAAGCCATGCAAATAAAGTAGCCGAAAAAGAAAAGCCTGGTTGTTTTCGAAT
The DNA here is from genome assembly GCA_003708405.2 of Candidozyma heveicola. Taxonomy (NCBI): domain Eukaryota; kingdom Fungi; phylum Ascomycota; class Pichiomycetes; order Serinales; family Metschnikowiaceae; genus Candidozyma; species Candidozyma heveicola. The sequence continues at coordinate 780,623 of PPOB02000006.1, forward strand.
CGTCTTTTCTCGAGTATGGACCTAGAAACCATCATCAGGGCAGTTTCCACAGTTACGTTTCTCTGCCCGGCGGGTCTTTTATACTTTGACTACCGGTCGCTCTTTTTTAGAATCCCGCTGATTTGCTCATCTGGTCCAGAGCCTTTTGTTTATCTCTTCCAGAAGAAGCGCATAACGGTGATTTTGTGATTCTGACATCTTCAGGCGTCTGCAGAGCGTGTCTTCTCTTCTGGATTCACCGCGTCCTCTTCGTCATCGTCGTCACTGTCTGAATCACTGGGAGGACTGGCGAAAAACAGCGCAGCATTGACCAACCCGCTCTTTTTCCCTATTCCGTCTTGTAGGGCGTTGCTGGTGAAACTGGTGTGGTTGGAGGTTTCGGCCTCGCTCAGCTGCCGTTTTTTGTCCTTGATTTTGAATAGTCTGTGTGTGGAGGCAGAAGTGTGAGATGAGTCGGTTCTTCTCATCGAATTGTTGGACTGTTGATTCAACGACTGTAGGTATCTTTGGTAGTCTGTCTCGCCTGGCATCGACATGGTAGAGTCAGCAGAGGACTCGCCGGAGGTGTTGCTAAGTGTGGGAGCCAAAGTATTATCATGCGCCACAAGGTGAACGTTATTGGGTCTTCTGTGTCTGAGATCGGTCATTTCCACGCTGTTGTCCGTGGCAAAACCGTTATTTTCGCCTGTGGAAGGGGAAGATGTGCCTTTTTGGAGACTTGCACTGATAGCAGTAGCGGTGCCATTGGGCATGGTGGAGTAGTCAATAGCACGACTGACAAACTTGGTGGATACCCGGGAGTTCTCGCAGTTCATGTACATGAAGTCGACCTCCTCCAACTTAAGGCCCTTGGTTTCGTAAACCATGAAGTAGACAAATACTACTCCAGCCACGTTGAAGCCGCCCCAGATGAAGAAGATCTTGTTGCCCAACGCCGCAGTGTGGTGCCCAGTGTCTATAAGATACGGAGTGATGAAGGCAAACACAAAATTGACCAACCAGTTGGTGGCGACGGTGATGGCGATGGCTTTTTGGCGAATACTGATACTGAACATATCGGCAGAAAGCGCCCAAGTGCAGCCACCCCAGGACGTGGCAAAACAGGCGATAAAGCAGCAGGAAAAGACGATACTGACAATAGCACGGGTTTTTTGTCCGGTCACAGTAACGCCCACTATGGCGATAATGAAGTTGCACACACTCATGGAGCATCCACCCCACATCAACAACTTCCGGCGGCCCACCACCTCAATTAAAACAATCCCAGGAATCGTGAACACCACGTTCACCAAGTACGTGAAAAAAGACATGAGGTAGTAGTTCCCAACACCTGTGCTGGAGAAGAAGTTTACCCCGTAGTAGAAAATGAAGTTGATACCCAGACACTGCTGGAAAGTGTGCACGCCCATGCCCGTGGCCATGCGTAGTTTTTGCTTATGACGGCCTCCGCCCAGGCGGAAACAGTCGAGAATGGAGGTTTGGCCAAAGCTCATTTCGTAGTCGTAGTTGGCCTTGATTTCCACCAACTCCTCGATAAGGTCGGCATCGTCGTCCGGGAGCCGTCGAAGCTTGCTGAGACTCTTGAGGGCTTTCGGTAGATTGTCTTTTTGAACGTAGAAACGAGGGCTTTCGGGAAGAAAAAGCATACCCACGCAAAGAGCCAAAGACCATGCAAACTGTACACCGATGGGGATTCTGTAACTCGCCGACGTCTGGAGCCGCCGCGTGCCTTGGCAAATGGCCAGTGCTATGAGAAGCCCCCACGTAATGGCCCACTGATACGTGAAAACGACAGATCCTCTGACCCATTTGGGAGAGGCTTCAGCCTGGTACAACGGCACAATGGCGGATAGTATGCCCACGGAGAGCCCGGAAACGGCTCTTCCGGCGCAAAGGAGGCCCACGTCCGTGGCTGAAACTTGTAGGATGTTGCCCACGTTGAAAATGATCGCCAGAGAAACGAAAATCGACAGTTTCCTGCCGTAAGTGTCTGAAATGAACGGCGCCACAAGAGCCCCGAAAAACGTGCCCAACAGCAAAATCGCCGTGATGAGGGCCCGTTCATGCGTGCTGAAGTTGCCCTTATTATGGGGAATATGGGCCTTCACGTATTCCATCTCCAAAATGTCGTTGATAAGTCCAGTATCGTAGCCGTAGAGAAACCCGCCCACAGCCGCCACCAAACCCACGATAATGGCCAGCAGCAGCAGCAGCTTCTGGCGGAGTTTGCGTAGATACTCCTCCTCCGAGGTGATGGTGTTTGATTGAAGAAGCGGTACGGTCATTGTCGGCTCATCTGGGGGTGTGAAAAGTGGAAATTTTTAGATCTGGGGAAATCGGGGGAGAAGATGTAGGTTTTTCTGTCTGATTTGTGTAATTTGAGCCGGAAACGGGCGTATTCTGGTTATTTGAACGGCAGGCTTGCCTCGATGGTAGTATGTGGGGCTTGAAAAGATCAGTGAGGAGGATATAGCGCGGTGGTGATAAGGTAGGTTTTCTGGAAAGGGGAAATTTGAGAGATTTTCGGGTTTGGGATTCGGGTTGGATTTCGAATCTTGGATTTTGCTTCTTTGGGAATATTTTGTGTTCGGCTTTTGGCTCGTGTGAGGGATGCTGATGGGTTTTGATGGCCAGTGTGGGGGATTTTCAGTAGCACTCGCATTGCATGGATCAGCCTGAGCCAGAAGATAGAATTTTCGGTTAAAAAGGGTGGAGATATTTTTATCGGATTCTGAAATGCCTTTTGCCAATATCCGCTTATCCAACATGAGCCCACATCGTTGATCCTGCCGTGACTCTGAAGCATTTCCTGAATGGGATAAGCAATAGTGGCTTGAAAGCAATGGATGCCTCTGGTCCAGGATATTAAATGAGGAGGGCCGTTATATCAAAGTAGCATATCTGGTGATGACTCGACCATGCATACAATGTCGTCTCTACTCAACTCAAAGCCAGTAGAAAAGTGGTATCTGACGAAATGCTAACCAAGTTAAGAATCTACTTCTTTCAATAGTAGGAGTCGGGTACTTTGTTAGATTGACGAAACCAAGTGGCTTCACATCAGTATGTCTATTTTTGATCCAGCCTTCGTATCGGCCTCAATCCAACCATTTGACCAACTGGGTCTGCAATGTCTCTAGGTTTGCTCTTGCGATGGGCTGACAGTTTGCTCAAAGTTTAATGGGTAAGTCAAGGTGATATTAATAATGGTAGTCTGGGTAGGAGAGCCAAATCCAGCTCAATGTGCTCTATTGGTACGTCTACCCCAAACGGCAGAGACTGATTTCTCTAAGCTTATGTTACTGAGTTCTATGGGCCACATCTGAGCTTTTTCGGAGATTTCACTTTTCCATAATCATCATGACTACCAAGCATTAGACGGGTTGAAATCAGAGCTTGGCCATACGTAAAAGTGGGGCTATGAAGCTGAGTTGGAGAAATACATCAACTGATTCTCCAGTTCGGATCTCTTCAACCTCCATATCAAAATGTAATCAGGATTCTTGTTAGCTCAGATCCTCGTGAGAAGAGAAGGCAAATCCCTAGATAACGCAAATTCGGAGCAGATCCCAGCTCACTGTGAAAATTCCTGAACGCATCTGGCTAAAGAAATGAGACCTGCTCAAACCTCGAAATCATGTTAATTTTGCCTTCAACACAAGATTTAACAATATCAAAGCCAGCTTGTACGCTGGCGAATATATGCTATTTCTTTTAGCCCTTTATCTCTTCGTATTGGAAGTCAAAGTTGATTCTTGGAAGCCACTTATCAACCAAAACGGCAAAAGTTCCTATTGAGCTAGAAAAGATGAATGTCAATTCCTTGCTCTTAAGATTTACCTTTTGGCTGAGTGATGCCTCTTTCCAACAGATCAACGTTGATTATATTTTATTCACCGGTGCTTCACACTTACAGTTCTTCGAATAGAGAAACTTCTCATATCCTTTCATGAAAACCCGAAAGATACAATGAAGCTATAACTCCCAAACTTACCCCCTTGTTTTTCCTTAAACTTAAAGCATCCTTCCTCACCGAATCATCACCACCTATCATTTTAGGATACGCTTATGCCGCCAAAGCCACATTCATTTTTGTGTAACACAAGTTACAGTAGGTTTCTACTTTGCCATACCGCCTTTCCTTTCACGTCCACGTGGCTTTTCTGAAAACAGCAGATACGTGCTTTTTGGTCAGTCGAAGAAACAGAGGTTTCAACATGAGACCTCTACTTGTCCGGTTAAGTTCAATCCAAAAACGGTCTTGAGGCTTAAACGATAATCTCAACCCTCACCTCCTACACTGATGTCACTCAGCTGATGCTGTATTCTACTATACAAGTGTCTCGAATCGCATAGCGAGACACATATCCTGATGCAAATTCCGCCGCGGCTAGTTGTCGATGAAATACACCAACGTCCAGGCAGCACCGGCAGCGACAGAGCCAATAGCCACCATCTGGAGACCCTCGAGGATCTTCCGGCGATAGCCGCAGTCCTCTCCAAGCGACACGATCGTTTTGACGTAGCCGAAGATGAACAAGGTGATGAGCATGACGATGACAGAAATGATGAGCCCTGTTCTCACAACAGAGGTGAAGAAGTAGGGGATCAAAGGCACGAAACCGCCGAAAAAGTAGCCCAGGCCGATGGTCAACGCACTTGTGAACTCACGGCCCTCAGCTGGCGCCTCCAAGCCCTTGCCAAAACGGATGACAAAGTCAATGAGGTTCTTAGGGCTCTGGTCTAAATCCTTAAGGAACGATGCAATGGTCGTTTCGGACGCACCAAGTTCCAACATAATCTCCGCCGCATCCTGGTTGATAAGCTCTGGTTTCTTGAAAAATTCAAGCTTCTCTTTCTTCACTTCGGACTTGTAGTAGTCGCCTTCCGACTTAGCCGCAAGGTATCCGCCAAGTCCCATAGAAATAGCGCCAGAGACCAACTCGGCCATGCCACCGGTGATGACAATTTTGGAGGATCCCAAAGAGGAAAGACCAGCGGTCAAGGCAAATGGCACGGTCAAACCGTCCGAAAGACCGATAATGATATCACTCATCACTCTGGGGTCGAAGCTGGAAAAAAGGCCGTTTCCAGACTCCTCGTCATCAGGCAGGTTGTGGCTTTTGATGGCGTTTCCAATGGCTTCTTCGTTTGCCACTTCCTGGGCACGGTCGAAAGAATTGGTGGCTCCGTATGGAGACTGATTGTTGTCCAAGAGCCTTTCTGCCCTGGCCAATTCTTCATCGGACTTGTCTGCTTGAAAAAGCTTGCTGACGGCGTTTTTCGCTTGCACCAACATTTAGTGAATTATTTTCTGTGAATTAAAACGCCAAATTTTAGTTGACTTCGAGGGTTGCGCAAGCTTATAAACGTTAGCTACTAGAATGGTACTGCATGTGGTGCAGTGGAGATAGTGTGCTAGGGACCATCGCGGTGCACCTGTCATTGCTGACAAACATACGCCTTCTGATTGGCCCGCTTAGTGTCGTACTGCAGGTAGTCGCATTTCTTTGTCTCCAAAAAGACCGAATTTTCAAAATTTTCGGGGCGAGGGGTAATCTTTGCTGGACTTTGTTTCCTACGCCGCCTATTTGAGAGACTTTCTGGCCTCCGGCGCTGCTTTTCGTGGGAATCCCGATGTCGGAGTTCTGTGTGTCCTGCACATACTAGGCGAAGGTTCACAAAAAGTCTGATAACGGATGACACACCCGTACCTCCTATATGTTTCAAGTCCAGCCTCGCCACTGTGGGTAAGCTAAATTATGCAGTGGTGGCGTAGGTAAGCAGAAACGGTCCATTTGCTGATAAAGCCGCGTTTCTGATTGGCCAGAGGATGGAACGGCTCCAGGAGCATCGGAGTCAAAATACGAAAACGAGGAAGTCAGAAACGGAAGCGGGGGAGATCCACGGAGGGTTCCGTTTTCGCTCGGTTTTTGTGCTTTTTGTTTTTTTATTCTTCTTTTGTTTCTCTCTAGCGGGGCATCTCGGGATATGCAAGGGAAGCAGGTTGCAGGATTTTGCAGCCAGTGCGCCATCGAGGCACGAAAATATTGGTAACGAGGATTCTAAGGAATTTCATTGGTGGACTCGTATTTAGAATCTGGGATTTTCAGGAACCGTGGGGCTTTGGGGGCTTTGTTTTTATTTATTGTTCGTAATTTTCAGGCTAACGGGAAGAGGACTTGTGGTATAGAAATTGGTAGGCGGTCTTCGTCCTCATCCAAGTAGTTATTCTTTCATTTTAGGAGAATTTTAAAACTTTGTTTTTGAGTGTTGGTCAATGAGGGATAATTCAAGGGAGGAGACTCTCCAGCCAACCACAACACAGGTAATTACCTCCGTCAAGTTACCAAATTGATCTTTCTATGGAAAGTCTTTAATGATTTTCGAGGACCATAGCAGATCGTCAAGACTTTTATTCGCTAATTGTTAGTGATTCTCTTCACTGCTTTGGTATGCGGCTGTATTGGAAAATAACGGTGTGGTGATGAGACTTTACCACCGTTGTTTAGCGTTACACAGCTAATACGGGAATGTTGGCTAGAATTGGTCTTCCTATAGTGTCAAAAGTAGCAGCTTCAATAATTAAGCTCTTGACACTAAGCAATGAGCAGAATTGTATAGCTACTTGCGGTCACAAGACGAACTTGAATCTTCTGATTCAGGTAGATCAATAAAAGAAAGATTAGAACAGCTTCTTTTCCTGAGGTCATAGGGGAAGTCAAAGTGAGTTTCGTACAATTTGAACCGATCAGAATGAGGTCTTCTTTCATGTTGTCCGTGAGAACCAACGAAATCTGGGACCTAACTGGCTCTCGGCATTTGAAGTTTTCCTATCCAATGCATATGTGCTTCACATGGAGAGGAGATAAGTAAGACTTTTACCCCAAAATATTTTTTTTTCTTTTTTTTTTTTTTTAATTGTTGACTACGAAACACTATTGATCACAATATCTGAGAGTTTGTGCTGGTTCACGAAAGATGCGTGGGATACGTGAAATGGGGCTATTCCGTTCGAACTTCGAAAAATTTGAAACTTGAAAGCCACTAATAAATAGGCTTGATCAAATTGGCTGAATTGAAGAGTTTTACGAAGAAGTGAACGGATTGTCGACCATGAAAGGGGATCTCAGCATCATTGACAGCTATATCGATCTTCCACATCCGCTGGTCAATCAACTCTATTCAAAAAGTACTTTTTGTGGAGAATCGTCGTTGCACGATTTCTAATTGCAGTTCACTGCTCATCGATTCCAAAGCAGCACTTCTCCATAAATACCTCAAGTTCCACTCCTAAACCCTCGAGTGCTCCTTGATCTGCTTCACGGTGTCCACGATGACCTTCTCAAAAGGTATAAACTCGAATCCTAGCAACTCTCTGGTCTTCTCATTCACCGTCTCGGCCATGTGTGCCACGTCCTGCTCTCCATGACCAGGTTTACCCTTTGGAATCGCCACCCCTGGGAAGTTCTTGTGCACGGCGTCAAGCATCATTTGCACGCTGAACTTGCCGTTGGTCATGAAGAGTCTTTTCCCGGCTGTTTCTGGTTTCTCAAACGCAAGAAAATGTGCCCTTGCAACGTCCCTGACGTCGATGTACCCTCCTGTGTCGTTTGACCAGTCGTCGTCCTCCTTCAAGGAAAGCAATCCACGGATCATTTCGTTGGAAGTGTTCAACTTGCCCTCGGCTTCGTTGTCAAACGCCTGAGGCCCAAAAACATACACTGGATTCACCGCTGTGACGGTGGGAAAGCCGCTTTTCCCCGCAAACTCCCAAGCTTTCTTTTCAGCAAATGTTTTAGCCCCGTAGTACGCGCTGATGGGGTCTTTGATGGCATCTTCGTAGGTTATGGAGTTCCACGACGATTCGTCGAATTTCAACCCACTGGTCTGCTCTGTCTCGGCCGAATACAACGCAGCATCACTCGACGTGATGACGACTCGCTTGATGCTGGTATTTCCCCCTTGGACCTGCTTTTGTATAGCCAGAAACACGCTTTCGGTGCCTTTGATAGCGGGAATCACCAAATCGCGTTCTGGGTCCTCCGTGTCGTAGAAAAACGGCGATGCCGTGTGAAGCACAACGTCTAGATCCGTGTGTTTCTCGAAAACCTTGTCGAAGGCGTTCTCCAGGCTGATATCAGGAACCAACTCGTACACAAAAGAGCCGCCCAAACCTTCCACATTCTTCTTCAATTTGTCTCCTTTGGCCGCCAGCCGAACCGTGCCCACAACATTGTACCCCTCTTTCACCAAAAGTTTCACTATATGCTGTGCAATGAAACCAGAGGCTCCTGTTACTAAGACGGTCTTGTTCATGGTTGCAACTTGACAATGCGCACTGCGATAAGATAAAGGCGTCGGATTTGTTTTCCGTTTTGGTAATTGAATTGTTGGAAGGGTTTTGGACTGTGTTGGATTGGAAGGTGAAGATTTGGAGGTTGGAATTGATTGGGAGTTTGGGCTGCTTGGGTGGAGGAGATAGTGCTCTAGATAAATGGGTAGGGAAAGAGCGTCTGAGTTGGTGAATTTTTCAGGAGTTCGGCAATTGAAATGGAGAGGTAGAAAAGAAAAAGTGGTGTTTTGGGTTTGGGTTTACGGTTTTGGGTTTAGGGGTTTCACTGACCACTGAATAGGCAATCTGATGTTTGATCAAACAAGTGCATGGTTCAGAAGGAGCATAATGCATACCAATTAGAAGGCCTCAAATCACTGATTCGTCTCGGAATTCGAAAATCCGGTTTATGGGTTGCTTATCGGTGCAGTGGTGTCTGGTAGAAATGGCTGCAAATGAGCACTGCTTGTTGGAATCTGATCTCACTAATGGCTGGTTTTAGGCTCCTTTCAGCTTCATGCTTCTAATTCTGCTGCTACTTCTGGATAAATGGAATGCAAAATCAGCTTTCAATTGTGAAGATCCTGCGACAAAGTGGTAAGTAGTCTGTTCCTTGGTAGGTGAAAAGTGCTACAGATGGGTGCTCAATCCAACTAAACATGACATCTGCAACTCCATGTAGCTTCTTATTTGACCTGGAGAGCTGAATCAAACGTAGTACGCATTTTTATGGAGGTGAAGACTCTTCGTGATACTTACTTATGACTGTTTCCACAAATGAAACACCAGCTGTGCTTTCAATCCAAGAGAGAACAACCAGGGTTTCATCTTCCGCAACAAAGAAGTAAAGCTTGGTCAGTAAATTTTGTTTTGAAGAGTTCAAATTTGCATTCATGGACTAGCTGCAACTTGGTCATCAAGCCTCACCAATGCTAGTCAAAGAGAAACCTCCAGATATTCAAAACCTCCCGCCTCTCTTCATCCTCTAAATCCCGTTAAGTCCCTAAATCCCGTTAGGTCCCAAAACTCTCGATCCCCAATAATTCTCAAATCAGCCCATCCGCTGACTCATCTCCCGATTTAGTCATTCTTAGCGGCATGGGCTGAGGAGAGTAATAACCGCCTCCTTATAAATCCCCATAAAGGCGATCCCCAAAATCCAACCCAAATTTCACCTTTTCTCGTCAATTCTGACTCCTCCACATTCACACTTCATCATCCCTGGTTTCCCATTGGTAAAACAGTCCCTCCCATTGGTCTGAAGATAAAGCCGCGCTTATCTACTATCTATTGCAACCATTTCTGACCTCCAACATGTACATCCCCAAACACTATAATGAAGACTCGTGGGACAAAAAGGAGCTGCTTATTGTGAATAACCCGCTTGGAACCCTCGTCACTTTTGACCAGAAGATCATCGCCAACCATATTCCGTTCTTTCTCCACACTGACGAGAAAACAGGAAAACGGTATCTTCAAGCACACATGGCCAAGAAGAACCACCAGATTCCCCTGCTCCAGGAAAACGACCACGTATTGGTGATCTTCCAGTCGCCAGACTCGTACATCTCGCCGTCCTACTACCCGGAAAAGGCGAAAACTCACAAATTCGTGCCCACCTGGGACTTTGCCTCGCTTCACGTCTATGGAAAGTCGAGGATCGTGGACGATTTCGACTTCGTGAGGCGCCAATTGGTCAATTTCACCAACCAGAGCGAGGAGACCCGGGAAAAGCCCTGGAAAGTCACAGACGCTCCAGAGGGGTACCTTAAGGTGATGCAGAAGGCCATCACGGGGCTTGAAATCGAGATTTCCGAGACCGAATGTAAATACAAGTTTGAGCAGAAAATGGCCCGGGAGAATATAGACGGCGTTGTGGCCGGTTTGGCGGATGATGGAAGGACCGAGGTTTCTGGTTTGGTGGAGCTGTCCAACAGTTGATAGGGTGGTGGCGGGGCTTTTATGATGATTGTGATCCGATTAAGAGTTTATCGGGAGTCAATTGAGGGTCAATTGAGGGTTCTTTATAATTATGGGATGCCTCGTTGTTGAAAGATCAGTACCATGTTCATCAAGGTTGAAGGATGATAAACTAACTCTTCCGCCAGTTTTCAATTATCAACTGCAATCACACTTCTTCATCTGGCACTATGGATTTCAGAATTGGGTGATTCATATTATGATAGTCGCAACCGCTTTTTCTGTTGATCTCCATTACCCTCCATCTATAGAGCTTACACCATCTGTATTTTTACTAAAGCATGTTATCTTAATTTCAAAAAGCCCACTATTTTTTTTATTGGACTCCCTTATTCGTCTTTTAAACAATATGTGGGGATGATTATCCTACGTCTCACTCAATTGCGTGATCGTACCAGTGCCTACACCCACTAATCAAATCAGGATCTCGTCTAATCGTCCCGTAACGTATATTTCGTCGCTTTTTAAGCCCTCGCTCTTTTCTGTCCGTCTCGTAGCCTAAATTGTTCGCAGCATCAATTATTATCAGTCATGATCGGTCAATCTGGCCATAACAGCTCAACTACTCTATTTGACACAGCAAAATCGAGTCTCCGTCTAATAAGGACTGAATCTGTTGCCACGGAAGCCGCCGCGGAAGCCACGGCCACGACCTCTAAAACCTCTTCCACGGGCTCCTCCACCGAAGCCACGGCCTCTGCCACGTGCTCTCGCCGTGTATGGCACATTTGTCCTTTTTAAGTTCACCTTCAACGGTCTGCCACGGAACTCAGAGCCATCCTTGGTCGCCACAGCCTTGTGGGCGCCTTCTGGAGTTTCGAACTCCAAGTAAGCAAAACCCTTGGCCTGGCCGGTCGCCTTGTTCGTTTGAATGGTCAATCTCTCCACCACGCCACAGGAAGCAAAATGCAGCTGCAATTCCATGGGCACTGTGTCGTAGTCAACGTTACCGATGTAGATGGATCTGGAGTCGATTTCGGCCTGGATGGCTGCTTTTTCGGCGCCATCTGGGTCATGCCCACGAAAAGAGGCTCCGGCCTGTGCATTCAGTTCATTTAAAGCATCCGCTTGTGCACTGGCCTGCTGCAATTTCTCCTCTGCCGTAAGCTGACCCTCTGGTTGCTCGTTTGCAGGCTGCTCGTAATTGTCAATATCGATGTCCTGCTGCATATCTTCATCTCGCGTGACATTCGCTTGTGTCTCCAATTGAACAGAGTCTGACATTTTTGTTATGTTTGGGGAGTTAATAGGAAGAAGTTGGTGATAATGTTGCGACATTTGATGCCTCACTGGTTATGTGCGGCTACACGCAGGTCGTATCGTTATCTCCAACGTTATCGACACACTTTACACCGGCGGGAGGTTTCTGTCTCTCGAAAATGACAGTCTCGTTGGTTTTATGGTTCTCGGTGCCGCAGCCGAAATCGGCGTGGCTCGTTGACTCGGACTCAGACTCGTGACATCTTCTCTTATAGTGCCGTATCCACGACGGCCTTTTTTCCTGAGCCCCGAAGCCAGAAGAAGTGACTCTGTTTCGTTTCTGTTGAGGTCATCGTCGCTCTCGTAGCCATTGTCGTAGCCGTTATTGGAATCTTCTTCTGACGTCACACGCATAAATGTCGAACCAGGCGGTAAAGGAAAACCATTGGATGGATTCAAAGGTTTGGACAGCGGTCTGGGCCGGTTTCCAAGAAATATCATTATGGTAGTGAGCAACGTGCCAACTAGGAGGACGCCGAAAAGCACTCCAAGTGCCACACTGATCCAGCCAATGTGAACATGGAGAAAATCGCCGTCATGCGAAAACCACGCCAAATTAATAGGCTTGTCAATGAGAAACACACAGCTTGCATTGCGATCCACTGAGGTGCAGCCGTGGCTGACGATCCTTACTTCTTTGTCCTTGTTGTAGCCGAGTGTTGAGAGTGACGCTGGCTCGTTTGACTTGAGTCTAATGTATGTCTTGCCATTATCGAAGTTTTTCCGGCAATGAAAAACCCCGTCTGTGCGATTGGTCCGGATGGTGAAGGTCTGGTTCGTCTGGAAGGGTTGGTTGATGCATTTCTTGAGAGTTGCCACGTCCTCATTGGGTATCAAATGGAGTTGAAGGAACTCCGGAAGCCGCCCGAAGTTTCGGGTAATATTCATAGACTCAAGCAGCTCCGGACGCGGTGCCAAAATGGAGAAGTTGGATGCGTGATTCTTTTTATCGAGTCCCAACGTGCTGTACAAATCTGGGAACATTTCCAAGAAAGAAATGAAGGAGAATTGCTTATTCTTGTTCTCGGTGGTTTCAATCAAATCAAGCAAGGAAATTTGGAAGTCCTGGGGAAGAAGAAGCTTATTTGTGATGTGAATCACGCCTTGGTTGAAAAGAACATCGGAGTTGAGAGGCACTGAAAGTGGGGTATCGTTGAGCTTGATGATGTGGTTGAAGTCTCCAATGCGGTAGCTCTCACTTATGTTGATGGTATCGCCACGAAGGGTTTTGACGATTCGAGACGTCTCTATATCGTCATCGAGCCCAAAATCAGAGTATATAAGATCTTCGATGAAAAGACCCTTGAGCACATCCTTCATTTCCTTGGGGTGCGCTTCCAAGTACCTGAGAACAAGACCGAGATCTTTGAGAGAAGCTCCTTCTGTCTCTTCCAACCCAAGTGGTTCCCAAATGGTATGGCCACATGGTAAAATCACGGTGTAGCCCTTCCTGTTTGTATTGACCGAGTTGAGCCCATGCTGATTCAAATGCTCCATAGTCCACATACAAAACTCTTTATCGATCTCAATATGCTCTAGGCGTCCGTTTACAGCACCGCTTGTAAGAAGATCAGCCAAGGTGTGTTTAAGCGAGGAAGGCGCTTCAAGCGTGGTATCTCCAATGTAGATGGAAGTGTTTCCTGCGGCCAAGAAAGGCTCGCCATATGCTTTAATATCGTCGTTAAATGTCGTCACAGCCTTTTCGTCGTGGAACCCACCGGTTACTTTCACCTTGAAGCACAGGCCGATTCTTTTGTTCAGACATAGTTTGGACGTTAAAAGTCGGTGGAAACTCAGCGACGGATCCAGTGCAGGCTCCAACTGGCCCTCCATGAACTTGTAGAGGGTAATCTGCTTATTACTGAAGGAGGCTGTATCCAACTCATCGTCGTCTTGGAGATCGTCGCGGTCTGCTGCATCCAAAAGAATCGTTTGGTTTGTGGTTTTGCCATTTATGAGTTTCCCGAGTTTTCGAAACATGAGCTCGTTGACAAACTGGGAGTAATGCAAAGAAAAGAGCGTCTTGCGAGGCACAAGCGCTGGTACTTGGAAATCCAAGGCCAGAAAGAAGGAACCGTTCGGGTTACTTTCGGCATCAAATATGTGGACAATACCGTCTCTGGCGCTAAGACCGGTCGAATTCAAAGACGAACGAATGCTGCTGTTGATGATGATTTGGTTTGTTTTGGAATCAAGCGAGAAGCTGTATTCCGGGTGAGGTTTGATCGAGTCATCTGGCTTCTTCTTCTTCTTTTTCTTTTGGGTGGCACCCACATCTGGGTTTGTGCCGTTGACGCCATCCACAAGCTGCGGGATTAGCCAGAAGCTTAGCATATCGGCGACGTCCTCGGAAAGCTCAGTAAGAGCGTTCTTGGACGTATCTAGAGCTCTATTTCTCAGGGACCTGAATAAGGCCGTGTAGTAACGAATCTCCGCTTCCAAAAGCAGCTGCTCGACCAACGCGTCCAGCGGTAGAATAACAGTAGACGTGTTTCCAAGGAAATCCGAGCAGCTGGGTCCCCGGAGCTTGGGATGTAAGAAACGCAGTTGGAAGAGCCTTTTAACGAAACTCATCCGGTGGCCGTTGATATAGTCCGTGCTTTCATCTAGTAGGAGCTCGCAGATGCTCGGCTGGAGCGGAAGAAGGTGGTCGATCGCCTGGACGAACGAATGCTGGTGTTTGGCGTAGAAATCGAATTCCACGATTTGGGCCACATCGTTGACGTAGTACTGCTGCTGCTCCAAGTCCGCCAGCAACTTGAGCGGAAATGTAACGTTGCGGTGGGCCGTTTCTCGTAGTATGTACAACGAATCCGCCACCGTATCCCTGGTATCCAAGTACCCAATTCGTAGTTTTTGGTCTGCAAAGTAGCGCAAGAGATTCTGGCGTGTGTCGTTGCCCAAAACGTCATCGTCCACAAACGCCAGGTTCACTGGAGCAAAGAGGGTCAAGTTCTGAAGCGAATTGACCAATGGAATCAAGCCGTTTAGTTGGAGGTGTCGTAAGAAATACGAATATTGAACCTCGGATGATAGATAGTCCACAATCGACGACGGCGCCGGCTCCGGCGGTAGCAGGGTGGAAGTCGGCTTAGCCAAAGCAGGAGATAGTATATAAACTAGCCATAGCAACGTTGCAATGTGGAGCATAAAGAAGGAGAAGTATTTGGTGATAATGCTCGTGAAGATGGATGTACGCAGGATGTTGATAACGATTAAGAGGGGGAGCTTTAAGCGGGAGATTTGCCAGAGAGAGATGGAGGAATGTCATTTTTGTTTTTGGATTCCAGATGTTTGGGATTTTGAGGCTTCGTGTTGCGTTGTGGCTGGTATGTTCGGTTGACCGGATCGTGGAGAAAGTGGTAATTTGATATCCGAGGAAGACGGGTTTTCTGGATTTGAGTTATGCAGATAGAGAGTTGCTGAATTGCATTAGGAGATGCCCAATTTCATTGAAGATACCGATTTTGTGTAATTTGGCTGATGGCCGGATGTACTAAGCCGCATGTGGACCCTCCCACGTATATGTAGAATGGAAAAGACTGGAGATTTAAAGCCGTGTTTTTATTAATTGTGTGAAATCTGTCCCTGTATTTTGTTCTTGTGGAAGAATGTGAAAGTTGTCTACATCTCCAGGCACTCGAGGTGGGTGCATTCACTGGATATCTCTAATTCTTGGATTGATCAAAATGCTTCAAATGCGTTAAACGAATGATACGGAACCAGCATTCTGCTTTTATTTTGCTGGATGAGAACTTGGCGATTCAGTTCACATTTTCTCGTCCTTGTCTCATTCAAAGAAGGCTGCCCTCGGTTGTTTGATGAAACAAAAGCCCTGCTTTCCGGTGATAACAGCTGAGACCGATTAGCCAAGAAGGGATGAGGCTTCGCTCTGTTTCCTTGTGAATAGTGTCGTTTCAAGATTACCGTGGAAATATCGATGCCATCTGCTTTAAGGTTTCATGTCACATCAAGGGTTGATCTATCTGGCGATTTAGTTAGCTCGAAAACGCCATGGAGGCAATTGGCGTCTGAAAACGAGGCTCATTCCAGATGGTCTTGAACTTCAGCAAGCATCATCAAATCCTTCAAAGACCATACCAAGCGTTGAGTTCAACTCCAAGCTGTGAATACAGACCTGTGGAACATGCCCAGAGAATGATTCATGACCTCCAAAAGGTCTCCAAAGTTTCCTGGAATATATCATAGACTGTCAAGCCCGCGGTTGAAGTTCATATCTTCTGATAGAGTCACTCCGTCAAAAGAAGCCCACCATGTATTTGTCATTGAAACAACCAGGAGCACCGTACAGCTTCTATTCCGCAATTGGGTGCCGTGGAAATGCTATAAAACGCTCTAAAGCTGACCACACGTTCCTCTGAAGAGCCCATAGAATTCATTCCTGTTTAACCTGTGTCTCGCAGGGTTCTCTGTTGGAATACTAGCAAATTACTTCGTTCCCGCCTCGTACAATTTTTCTCCTCCGTGGTCCTTTTTCAGTCCTGAATCTATTGACTTGTGAAGCCGCTTCAGCTATCTCTTATGCCACTACACCAGACACAAGAGGATCAACAGCCGAACAAACCACTACCGTTCCAATACGCCTTCAGCCTCTGGAATGTCAAACCAGTGGCTTGGAAGGGGCCAAAGTTCTACAAGGTCCCGAAATCAAGGATTCTAAACTTTCCGTACCATACTCAACCTCAATACTACCAACACAACACAACACAACACTCAACACCAGCACTCCGCTTACTACCACTTCAACGAAAACCCTCAAAACTCACCACCCTTCACGGACTTCAGTCACACACGGACTTCAGTCACACCTCTTCCCCTCCATCAACCCCTCGGACTACACCATCTAGACAGCACCGAGGCAGCACCGAGGGCCCATTCTCGGCTTTATCCCCTCTTTTATTTTATCATTAGTAAAACCAGTCATGCAAAGCCACCTGCTCCCCGACTTCGAGAAACCCACGTCAGAGTCGGTGCATTGTTTGGGTCAACCACAGACAACAGCAACACCGTAATCCCTGAGTCCTAAGCCTCGGGCCCAACAGCGTAGCAGGAAAGCAACGCATTGTGAAGCTTATTCTGTCCTGTGGAGAGTGGACCTCTTGCTTCGGGACCCACATTGCTACTCCAGCATCCGCAATGCTTCGGTGGTGCCCCTCACAGAACAGTACAACCTGCCTGTTTGGGCCTTCTATCCTTTCACTAGTGGAAGGCCGTTCCCCGAATGGATTTGCCATTTGTCATCCGAGTCTCGGCATCTTGTTTGAGACGGCAGAAAACTAGCAAGATTAAGTGGAGAAGCATGCCGTGTGGGCTTTTCTGCGCGAGGCCCCTACTTGGCGAAAAAACAGAATTTACTACTCAAACAACAGGAAATTATTATTGCACCGGTGCCACCTCAACTCCAGCCCAAGGGCACGGTCTAGGCAATTATTCCGTCCTCCATGTCCGGAACAATTAGGCGCGCGGTTGCGAGCCCGCACCAGCCCCATGCGGAAGGGTGAGGTCATTCTGTGGGGCATGCGGAGAACTGGATAATCCTAACACGCCACTCCATATTCCCATATCCAGGCTGCCACGTCTTGGAACGGGCTCTGATTGGTGGATTGCATTCTAGACCGAGTGCCGTTCAGCCAGCCCTGCCAGAAAAAGCACCGGACTTGTTTCGGCCTTCCCAAGCGGCTCTAAAGCTTGTTTCAGCCGGCTCTAAAGCTTGTTTCAAGCGGCTCTAATCTGGCTCCAAATCGGCACCAAACTGGCTCTAAGCCAGATCCTCGTAAGTGCCATTCCGTTGCCGTGCCGGAGAATGGAGGGGAACCATGACGTAGTCCGGAAATACCCCATTCGTTCTGAGGCCTTTGTGAGTCTCATTCGGTCACTGCTCTTTCTTCTTGGCTCTGCTTCACCTGGGCTGTTTACGGTGTATTTCTGCCGGGATGTAAAGTGCATTCTCGGAATAGCCGCTGTGCCGATGCACCCCAGGTTTCAGCCTCCGCAAATCGTACACCCTTACAGAAACCCTCCAGCCGTGGTTTCACAAACTCTTTGCAAAATTCGTGCAAAAGCGCTACAGGGTCCATACGCCAAGGTTTTTCCGACTTGGCTCGTACCTGCAATTTTTCCTCCAAGGTTTTTCCTGGCGGAACAATCGCACCCTGCCACAATGACACACTGGTTTATCCGGACTCTCTCTGGAAAATCTCCTCTTCAAACACGCCATTTTCGGCGTTTTCAGCCAATCACACCATCGGATTCCACGTATTATTCCTAATTAGGCCCCCTCACGCCCGCTGCTAAGCCGGGGTGGCTCGCTTCTGCAGCGTCGGGATCTTGGCTGCCACTAACTTGCCCATTGTTGCCGGGTGGAGACCCACTATAAATACGGACTTTTCCCCCCAGTTTCTGCCTCTGTATCTACTTTCTTTCACCATGGGTTTCTCTGCGTACGAAGACCGCATGGTCAAACCAGCGATGGCGTTCCGGAACTTCCTTGACCGGGGCCCCAAAATCACCAACATTTACTTCATCGCCTGTATTTCGTGTATTTCCGGCTTGATGTTTGGTTTTGACATTTCCTCCATGTCCGCCTTCTTGGGCCAGGACGCCTACCTTCGGTTCTTTGACCACCCAGGCTCAGACATGCAAGGATTCATTACTGCCTCCATGTCGCTTGGGTCGTTTTTCGGCGCTATGACCACTTCGTTTATTTCCGAGCCTTTTGGAAGAAGAGCCTCGTTGATGACGTGCTCGTTGTTCTGGATGATTGGTGCAGCCATTCAGTCGTCTTCTCAGAACAGAGCGCAGTTGATTATCGGACGTTTTATCTCCGGTGCTGGAATCGGTTTTGGTTCTTCTGTAGCGCCTGTTTACGGCTCGGAGCTTTCGCCTAGAAATATCAGAGGCTTCATTGGAGGCATGTTCCAGACCAGTGTCACCTTGGGTATTTTGGTGATGTTCTACATTTGCTTCGGCTGCTCTCACATTGACGGCGTGGCTTCTTTTAGAATTGCCTGGGCTATCCAGATTGTGCCTGGCTTGATCATGTTTTTCGGCTTGTTCTTCATTCCCGAGTCTCCAAGATGGTTGGCCAAACAGGGCTACTGGGATGAAGCAGAAGCGATTGTGGCCAGTATCAACGCCAAGGGCAACAGAGAGGACCCAGACGTGATGATTGAGATCTCCGAAATCAAGGAGCAGTTGATCGTGGAGGAAAACGTCAAGGGTTTCACATTTGCCAACTTGTTCACCAAGAAGTACCTTCCCAGAACAATTGTGGCTGTTTTCGCCCAGATCTGGCAGCAGTTAACAGGTATGAACGTCATGATGTACTACATCGTCTACATTTTCGAAATGGCGGGTATTTCCGGAAACGCCAACTTGGTGTCCTCCTCGATCCAGTACGTCTTGAACTTTGTGTGTACTGTGGCGGCGCTTTTCCTTATGGACAAGGTCGGCAGAAGACCCTTGTTGCTTGGAGGTGCAGCTATGATGGCCACCTGGCAGTTTGCTGTGGCTGGAATTCTCGGAGACTACTCTGTTCCGTTCCCTGATTCTGGTTCTGAGTCTGTCACCATCAAAATCCCAGACGACAACAAATCCGCTGCCGACGGTGTGATTGCTTCCTGCTACTTATTCGTCTGCTCTTTTGCTGTTTCCTGGGGTGTGGTTATTTGGGTCTACTGTTCCGAAATGTGGGGTGACTCTGTTTCCAGACAGAGAGGTGCTGCCTTGGCTACAGCTTCGAACTGGATTTTCAACTTTGCCATTGCCATGTTCACGCCGCCCTCTTTTGCCAACATCAACTGGAGAACGTACATTATTTACGCCTCGTTCTGTGTGGCCATGTTCGTCCATGTTTTGTTCTTTTTCCCCGAAACCAAGGGCAAGCGTTTGGAAGAAATCGACCAGCTCTGGGTCGAAAAGGTGCCCGCCTGGAAAACAGCCTCGTACGTTCCAAGAGTGCCAATTTTGCCTGGCGAGGACGACGAAAAGGCTGTCACAGAGCACGACGACGGAATCTTGCGCCAGTCCTCCTCCAACTCCGAACCGGAGAAGGACGTTTCCAACGCTGTCTAATGTTTTCTGTTTGATGAATTTACGAATGGTTGAGGGGGCGTCACGGACGTTAATGTTAGAGCTTTGAGGTGGTATAGCGGTGAATATAGCTTAAGTTTACTGGGACCGTAGAATCTGATGACACTGAGTGGTGAGTGTCTTACTAAGTGAATACGACCGGTATTACGATAAAGTTGTTATCTCGTCGATGAACCATCCAGACACTATTGCTAAGGGCAATGGATTGCGTCTTCAGAATGCCTTTCTAACATGGATGAATATTCTGTTCGTGAGTTTCTGGCATTAAACATCCCTTGTTAGGTGTGTGGCAAAAGCAATCCAGCGGCTGAACGGCCAAAAGTTAAAAAGCTAAAAGCTTAACCTTTTGGGAATACTGTAGTCAGTTTTGGCTTAGCCTGGCTTTGCCCTTGACGCCAGCTTCTGATTCAAGACCAATGGTAACTTCTCAAATGATGATCATTAACTGATTGGATAGCAAATACATATCTTCGGGCTTGTGATGAATGAATCTCCGGTTTTAGAAGATTTTCAGCCGATATGGGCCCATGATGATTGACTGATGGTATTGGGTCAAATCCGTGGAGTACTAGTCTGAAGCCTTGAGTCTTTCATGCTGGATATCACAAAACCCCGTCTCTACAAAACCTAGAGATCATTATCTGAACTCCAGAGATTCAGAAAAAGCGTGACAACTGCGCTGTGTTGTTTTCTACATTTGAGCGCCTCTATGGCTCCTCCATTGTTTTCGAAAGCGTCCATATTTGTCGGGTCTAGGCTCCTGAAGGTTCCGTGTCTGTTAGTAGATGCTATTGTCGCCATCCACCATTCCTTCTATTCTAAATCCCAAACATGGCCCGATTTTTATGCTTTTCTCAAAGACTCAATCTTTCTCGTTGGGACTCCCATTGAAAGCTCCATTGAAGCTCCAAAAAAAAAAAAAAAAATCGAATTCACCTCTTCAGATTCAAATCTCTATCAACTTCAACTGGCCCGGAATTCCCGAATGCCCAAAATAGCCAAACGCGTCCTTGGTTCCTGGCCGACTCGAGTTTCGGACAAACTACGTCACGCTTCTGATTATGTCCGCTGCAGCCGCAGAATGTAAACACGGCTTGCAGGGCACACCAAATTCTCCATACTTTCTTCCACCAACTCCCAAAATCCAAAAACCACAAATGGCCGAAATCTCAAAATAATCGTGGGTGGTGGGGGATGACGAAAGCGGGGGACTGGAGAAGGTTTGAAAACGCCAAAGCGGGGGACCTGCTTGGTGCGGCTTTCGCGGGGCTGGCTCAGGAGAAACCAGGGGCCATGACTGCCTAGATCGCTGCATAAAGTTCGTGATTCTGAAATGTCGTGGAAAAGCCTCCAAAGCATTCAAAGTCTATTCTTGACTTTTGCCCGTCTGTATTCGAACAAGATTTGGCTCTGCATCAAGGGTCCGACATGCTTTTGATTGTTTCTCGAAGGTGCAACATCGACAGATTGGGAAAAACTGGGTTCCAAACTGAGTTCCAGTTTCTGGGTCTCTGCATGATTATGAGTTGCTTTGGGGGTTGGGTTGTTTTGAGGATTTGGGCTGTTTTGGGGAATTTGGATCCGTTTCGGGCTTGGAGACATAGAAGGATCGATTGCAGGCTTAATGGGGGTGAAATTGGTAGTGGAGTCTCGGAACGAAATTCGGGGAATTAAGAGCAATGGCTACATGATACCTTCCGTTTCAGGATATATGATTTGTTGCTTATGGAAATGCAACGATAAGATCTGTAGAAGGGCCTGATAAGAGATCAGAGGCCCCGCCTGAACTCTAGGAATTCCGTTTTAAGTTTTTGAAAAGTAGTAAATTACTCATGAAATGGGCATTGCAATACAAATTGATGTACTTAGGGCGTGGAGGGTGTTTACTTCTTAAGCCGTCTAAATACCTCAGTGATGGTGTTTATGGTTCTAATTTCTATTTTTAACAGGTTTCCATGGGTTTGATAGTGCTGGCTATTATAGCCGAGTAGACGTAGCTAGACCATGAGTGCTATAGTCGACTTGAAGAAGTAAACTTTAAGAAGGGAAAATGATAAGCATTCCGGCTGAAGAGTGAGCTCGCAAACAAGTCATTAAACTTCATTACTGCTTTCTGGATAGTTGCAGTCGAGCAGCCCCATTTGGTCCATTTTCTTCGTATCGACTCAAGGAAGATTAGAAATAAATATTCTCCGTGAGTCAGTAACAGGCTACCATCAGATCCAAATAGCTTACCTCCCAAAACTACAACCACCAACAGACAATAAACGTATATTTGACATCGTCAATCGTAACACATTAAAGCACCTAAGCACTCACCTCCTCCTCAAGAGAAATAGCCTCGGCCTTGGTGTCGGAACGAATTTCATCAACTGCATCGTCTCTAAAGGCATGCTTGGATGGCACGAAGCCCTGTGAACGCCAGGCGTGGGGCACCTCCTCGTACAATTCGTCGATCTGCTCCAAAGACAAGCCCTTGGTTTCGTAGATCAGAATCCACGCAAAGAAGAAACACAAGAAGTTGCAGCCGCCCCAGATGAAAAACACGTTTGTGCCCAAATTGCCCTTATCCTTGTCGACCATGTACGGCGTGGCATAAGCAATACCCCAGTTCCACAACCAGTTGGAAGCGGTACACAAAGCGACAGACTTGGCTCTGGTTCTGAGAGGGAACAACTCACCAATAACGACCCAGGCACAAGGACCCCATGTGGCTGCAAAGAAGGCAATGAAAATACACGAGAAGGCAACCAACACCTTTTTAGACGAGTCGGAAGAAGCTGCAACTCCCACAATGGCCACAATAAGCTGTGAAATAGACATTCCGGCAGCACCACCAAGAAGAATGTTTCTTCTACCGGCCACCTCCATCAAAAGAATACCGGGAACGGTGGCTCCGACATTGACAATGTTGGTAGCCAAAGTCGTCACGAAACCGTCCACACCAGCGTCGTTGAAGAAGTTGGTACCGAAGTAGAAAATGAAGTTCACACCAGTCAACTGCTGGAAAGCCTGGCACAAAACACCCGTGGCCAAACGCTTTCTCTGGTGGTTCTTGCTGGAGAGCACCTGGCCCCAGGACGACTTGCCGTATTCTTTCTCAAACTCATAAGCAGCCTTGATATCGTTGTATTCCTCAATAAGATCAGGGTGGTCCTCAGGAAGCTTTCTGAGTTTGGAAAGCGCCTCCATGGCCTTGTCCTCTCTCTCCTTGGAAACGTAGAAACGAGGCGTTTCAGGCAAGAAAAACATACCGATACCCAAAATCAAAGCCCAGAGGAACTGGAGCGCAATGGGGATTCTGTACGATCCAGAGTCGTTTCTGGCATGTGTGGCCTGGTTGAAAACAGCAGCCAAAAAGATACCAATGGTAATGGCCCACTGGTAGCACGAGACAATTGCACCTCTGATCCACTTTGGCGCTGCTTCAGACTGATACAAAGGAATGGTGGAGGAAATAAGACCCACACCACCGCCAGCAATGGCTCTACCCACACAAAGCAAAGGAATGCCGGTTGCAGCGGTCTGCAAAATCACACCGAGGTTGAACACAACCAAAGACGACAAAATCAAACACCACTTTCTGCCCAAGGTGTCGGAGAAAAATGGAGCAGCAAGAGAACCGAAAAAGGTACCCACAGACAAAATAGACACGATAAGGGAAGTTTCCGAAGCCGTGAACTCGTTGTCCTTGCCTGGGAAATGCTGCTTCACGTAGTCCATCGCCATAATACCGTTAATTGTACCGGTGTCATAACCGTACAAAACACCGCCAAAGGCAGCAAATACTCCGACTATGATACCCATAGAAGTGGAGCCTGCCTTCTTTTCGCCCACATTGATGAAGCGCTGCACGAGCTTGTTGTCTTCAAGACCCATGGTGAGTATAAATTGAGATGGAGCGGGAACCTTGAGAAAATTCGGGGGCTTTTTATAATTGGATCTCGACAATATGGGAGACGATTTAGCACCCAAAATGTCGCGGACGCCGTGCTGCACGTCGTGCAGACAAACATGGGGAAGCCGACATGTAAGTCCTATTTACGGATTATATACGGACGTCGACGCTGCGGCGAAAATAGACTGTCCCGCAGACGTACCCCACAGGCGCACCTCTGCTGCATCGGAAGCAACGCATTTGGAGACTTTGGAAAAAATGGCTCAATCCTATACTGGGCTTCTTCCTCGGATAAACTCTCCATTTATCAGGAGAAATCTTGACAGAACCGGTGTCGCGACAGGTGCACCGAAATACATTTTCCGACGCGGATTCTGCAGACAGCGAGGCTAAGGAATTGTAACCACCAACGCATAGAAAACATCCGAGCCTCTATTGTCAAATCCCCGCAAGCGTGTGGGGCTTCTGCGTTTTTTACGAATACATCGCTTTGACTGGTGGAGGCGGTTGCCGAGGCTGTCACGACATGCAGCATTTACACGGCTTCAGGACGCGAGGCTGAACGTTGTGTGCAGGACATATGCATTCCAAACAATTGAGGCGTTTGGGCGGATAAATCCACACCCCTCAGCGAAGCCCCCAGGTTGCATTTTCGGGCATGTGTGAGCCGAGCCGTGAATGCCTGTGGTCCAGTTATCGGGGGGTGGCCCAGACTCGTGAATGGCCCGCCGCGGTGCCTCCGGGCGGATTAACTCTCATGCGAGTCTCTGGGCCGCCTGCATATAGTGCTGGGTGTCACCGAGCCCACCCCGATTGGGACAATTTCTCCATCAACTACGGCGTCCTGTCCTTTTCAAAATTACTATTTACGGTGCCGAGATCCCGATGCGGCATGCCGCCTGTCTTGGCCGAGCCGAGGGGGCCCCAAGATAATCCGAACCTACTCTGGTTCAGTAATTCACGACATCCTAGCAGCCCCATAATCACCTCTATGGCTTAATCTGAGAATATTAATACCTAACGCTAGATCTATAATGTTCCGCTGCGTTGTCGAAAGGAGCAGGTTTCATCCAGTCCTGCTGCGGCTAAACCACGGCTTGGATTCCGGGTTTATTGCTCCTAAGTCCAGCCCCCGATCTAAGTCGATTTTTCGGGAATTTCTTGGTTATTGGACGCGCCGTCCGAATGCAATTTCGAGCTCTGCTCACTTGCTTCCTCGGTGTTATCGTCACTCTTGTCGCTCTTGTCTTCACTCTTTTCCTCCTTCTGGGCCTCAAGCTCCACATCCGGCAATCTGTGGTTCGAGATGAAAACAGTGAAGATCATAGCAATGGCGGCAAATCCAATAGCCATGTAATAAGTGTCACGGATAGCGTGCATTACCTCGCCTTTAATATAAGAACGAGCAGCAGGGCTAATATTGTCCAAAAGCTTGGTGGACGAAATGAGTGATTGAAGATTGACGTTCAGAAGCTCTTTGGTCACTTCAGAGCTCTGGTCGGGCAATGTGGTTTTCAAGTGGTTCGTCAAAGCAGCACTGTAAACGGCATCAGCCAAAGCGCCAGCCAAAGCTCCACCAAAAGTTCTGCAGACATTCACCAAAGTGGTGGCCATGATGGTAGAGCCAGGCGACTTAGGAGCAGCCACTTGGGCGCTCAAAATACCCGCTTGCATTTGGAAACCCACACCGATGCCAAGAGGAATCAAAAGACCAATCTGGTTGGCACTGGATGAGTGAACGTCCAAGAGGGTGACCAAACCACAACCGATCAAGCCCATCACAGCTCCAAAAACGGCAAATGGCTTGATAAAGCGGGTTTTCTTGATCACAATGCCCAGCGCAATCGACGTGATAACCACCGAGATAATCATAGGCAAAAGGTGAACACCAGACTTCCAAGCACTGGCGTTGTGCACGACTTGGAAGTAAATGGAGATGTAAAGCACGGCGGCCATGAAGTAGGCAAACGTTCCAAACATAGCAAAAGCAGCAGCAGTGACCTGGGGCACCTTGACGACTTCCCATGGAAGAAGTGGGTGTTTCGAGAACTTGACGTTCCACACCCAGAAAGCAATGAGAGTGACGCCTCCGACAACAAAACAAACAATCACAGCGGCCGAGTCCCACAGGTGTTCCTGTCCTGAGGCCAAAGTGAGGGCCAAAAGCAAAACCACAAAAGAAGCCGTCATGAGCACCACGCCCACGTAGTCGATCATCATGATTTTCTCTTTCCAGTTACCCTTAGTTTTGGGAGGGTTGAAGAACAAGGTGAAAATCACGCCGGCGACTCCTCCCACTGGCAAGTTAATATAGAAGCACCATCTCCAGGAAACATGCGATGTGAATGCACCGCCAATAAGGGGCCCCAACACAGAGGCCACAGCAAAAGTACATCCCAAAAGAGCCATTCCCAACGGTCTTTTCTGGATTGGCAAAATCTCAGTGATAATGATAAACGTCATGGTCTGAATACCTCCTCCGCCTACACCAGCCAACACACGGCCGCCAATAAGCACGTTCATGCTATTGGCCAATGCACACATCAAGGAGCCGGCTTCAAAAAGCACAATGGCCACAATCATGGTCAGTTTCCTGCCGAAAATAAGCGAAAGTTTTCCCCAGACTGCTACCAACGCAGCCATGGAAATAAGAAAGCCCGAGGTGAGCCAGCCCACACGGTCAAACGCATTGAATTTGTTGCCCACGTCGGTGATAAGTGTCGCCACAATGGTCTGGTCAAGGGCAAAAAGGAAAAGACAGAAGAAAACTGAGATGATGCAAAGCGATAATTTTGCACCCGTGAGATACTGTTCTTCTCTGGTTGTTCCGTCACCGGCGTCGGACTCGATGAACTTCTTGCGTGGTTCTTCGGACACCGGTGATATTTGGGTAGGTTCTGCTCTTTCTGACATTGTTGGAGGGGGATTTAGAGGATACGGCTTTCTTTTATATGTACGGGGCTGAACTGGATATGCGCCTTCAACGTGCATTAGAAGACGGAGCCAAAACGGGCGCTGTAGTGGGCCCGGTTTTTGGGCCTGAGCTTTAAACATTTCACACTCTCCTCTCCATATCATTCTTCATATGTTTATCTAATTTCCTTCGCCATAGCTGCTCCCTGGGAGGAGTTTTCTCGCTATCAAGTTTTAACTAGGAGATCTCTGTCCTGCATACGTGCCGCGTGGAGCTGTCAAGGGCACGAAGGCCGTGCGATTCAGCCCTATCGTGCATTAACACCGTTTCTCCGTGTCCTTCGCCCGAATTCCCGTCCCCGAAAATGCTTCCCCGGCTGCCGAATCGACGGAGAAAAAGCTTACTCGTGCATATCGTCTTTGACACATAAATAATTCGTTGATATTTGTCACATCGGATGCAGTTTGGCGTGTCGGACCGAAGATGAGTGTCTTCCGAGGCATCTACGAAGAATAAGCCGAATGGTTCGGGCGAGCTCCGCCTCTTCGATATTGCTATCTTTTTGATCTATAGTCATCCTCGGAAAGTGGGGGCAAATTTGATGCTTAGCGCCGTTTGCCACTGAATGGGACCAGTCAGCCGCATTACACAAAAAAGTCCAGGGCGAGTTGATGTCCATGCTGGAAGGGTTATTTTTGCACCCCCCCCCCCCCCCCCCCCCCCCCCCTGGTTGATTGATAATTCGGGGTTTTGGGTCTTTGTAGTGGCATTGAACGGTCAATTGTTGGAGGCTGGTTTGTGATAGTTGACGGGTATCTATTGGTCACACTTATTTGTCAATACAGTGGTGGATTGGTCTCACAATGGTGGGTGTTTAGAAGCATGCAGTTTCTTCGTCAGGCTGTGGATCGACTTAAAGGTGAAATGCCGAGGATGGTTGCCAATGGCCAGCTGTCCGGCTGATAGAATTTAGAGACTCCGCCAATTCTTCTGCAATGTGAGACCGACTGGTTCTTTTCATGTACTTCATTTTTTATTCTAGTTGAATGGGCCCGATGAATTGCTTTCTTCAAAGTCACCATGATACTATGATCGTTTTCATTAATCGCTGAGTATATAGGTAGAGGTCGATATGATGACTTTGTGGGCTTGTGGGAATTGACATTTTTATCTTGTTCGTCCTATATCATTTCAATTGCCTCATCCGTCCGAAGCCCCGTGAAGCCTATCAGTCATTGTGATGGTTTACAATACATTTGCGTTCTTTTATGATCCATAGCGTTTTTGGCTATTGGCAAAGTGGAGTGTGATCTCGCTGTTTTCTCGTATATCGAAAGCCACCGTGGCTCTTTCTTCATTTGAGTCAGTCCTTACGGATTTCAGTCCCTGTGGTCCTAACTACGAGTTCAACCTGGTTTGTTCGAAGCGCCGTTGATCTCGGAAGACAAGAACCTCGTCACTTTGGTCCTATATCTTCATCCGCTTGTCTCTAATTCAACGTCTAGTAACAGCTTTGGCGGTGAGGAAGCTCATATTATGGCCTGTCAGCCTGTCTAATATGGAGCTTGAAGAGCGCAAATATCCTCGTGAGCCTATGAACACAAATGTTTGAAGAAGTTAAACTCAGTAGGTGCGGAATCAGCTTCTGGTTGTAACGAGTCAGAATGCAGCGAACGTGTTGGGTGTCGAAGACAAATCTTTCGAAGATGACCAGACTCCAAAGATGACCAGACTGGACCTACAAGTTCAAATTGAGACGGCACTTCACTAAAAATGTTCTCTCCACTTGTGTTTTTGCTCAATTTTAGTCCTTCTTCTCCTCGACTCGGGCTGATGTTGGGTGTGCTCGGAAATCATTGAACCCGTAAACTGTCAAAATGGGGGCCTACTAGAAATAGCTGACGAATCGCCTCTTCGACCACTGCCAAATACTCTTCAAACGGCTCTATGCTGAACAAATGCCCTCTACCAACTCATAACTTATGGAACTCATATCCCGTCAGCCTTCCCTCGGAGTTCCTATAAAACTGTGAAGAATACCATCTAGGCCGGATTCAAGTCTTGGGAAGGCGTGGTATCAAGGAAAATACGATTTTCTACTCCTTGCTTGGAGAGCTTCATGAATTGACACAGACAATTAAAGAAGACCAGTTTCCCTAGCAGGCTAGAGCGGCTTTATGAACCTCCCTGGTATTGCTCTTGCAACTGGCTATCTTTCCAAATACTCTTTCCAATCACTCTTCAACCGGCTCTATGCCCTCTACCAACTTACAACTGGTGAACTCATACTTCCTTCCCTGTCCCTGAGTAATCACAAGACTTTGATCAATGCCGTCTAGGCTGGACAGATTTCTTGCGTAAACAATATGAATTTCTTGTTCTTGCTTGGATGGCTCTATGAACCACCTCCTACCCAGGCTGTGACAGTTCAACGATTGGTCCAGCCGTGTTTGAGAACCACATCCAGCAGATCCTCCGACCCATGACGTTATAACCAGCACCACATCACGCAGGTAATCTACCGATTCGGCCATTCATAGCAGACTTCGATTTTCTGGGGCAGTGAGGTGGCTGTGAAAAACCTCCTAACGTACCTTCGTTCTGTATGGGCTATGCCGAGAACAAGAATCCATCCATACACCAACCAGCACCTGAAAACAGTCCCAAATTTGTCCGAGTCCGGAATCGTCATTTGGCCCTTTTGGGAACCGATTCGGCTGTGGCCGGAAAAACCATATGCAAAGCCGTCTCTTCGCGTATGTACCTTCGAGGCTATGGTCTAGAAGAACCGACGGTGAGTCTCCAGTAAAATTATATTTCGAATGCTTTTAAACTTTTCAAACTGAAAAATTGTGCTTTCTTCGCTGCCAAGCCAAAACGACCACATTCGCTGCCAAAACCGGTTTCAGAATCCTATCGAGGCGGGTTTGACAGCAATATGGAACCGAACCAGCAGCCTACCGAAAGATGCACGACTCCACCGGTGTTGATTTCACGCAGGGGCAGAAACACCGGATCTTGTTTCGCAGCACTCCGACATCACCAGGGCCAGGATGTTTTGGGATACCGAAGATTTTCCAGAGTAGATTTTTCAGCAGAATGAGTGACTTTTATTTCTTCTTTTTTGCCCAGAATATAATGAAAATAGGTTATACCAATTGATTGTGGATTGCCCAGATCGTCCCTTCGCTGTGGCAGAGTGCAATTGGGGCTTTTCGTGGCATCCTGGGCTGTGACGGATTGCTCCAGATCCCACCCAATTTCCAATATAAATACGACCTCTCCCGTCCTCTTTCCCCATCACAATCAAAAATGCTTTCCCTCTTCACCTTGCTCTCCGTTTCCTTGTCGCTCACCAACGCCTTGACTGTTCCTCAAAACGGCGCCTCCACTTTGGCCACTTCCCTCGTGGGTTTCAACGGCGGCTACAACGCTGACGTTCCTCCCGCCTCCTCGGGCCCCGCCGTTCCCCAGGCTTCTCAGAACTTCCCTCCAAATCCTCCATCCCAGGCTCCACAGCCTTCAGCTCCATCAAACGGAACAGCGCCATTTTCCCAGGCCCTTCCATCGCAGGTTCAGCCTGAGGCTGTTCCTTCTCAGGAGCTCCCAACTCAGGCGCCAGGCCCCTCTCAGGTTGCTCCATCTGGCGATATTCCAACACAGGCTCCAGGCCCTTCTGCTCCTTGTCCCTCTCAGGCTCCAGCTGGTCCTGGTGCCTCGGGCGTTCCTCCTCCAAATGAGGGACCAGGTGGAGCACCTTCCCAAGCTCCAGGTGCAATTCCTTCCCAGGCTCCAGGTGGTGTTCCTTCCCAGGCTCCAGGTGGAGCTCCTTCTGAGGTCCCTGGTGGATCTCCTTCTGAAGTCCCTGGTGGAGTTCCTTCTCAGGCTCCTGGCTCTCCAGACCAGGGCCAGAACCCACAGGGTAACCAGGGTAACCAGGGCAACCAGGGTAACCAGGGCAACCAGGGTGACCAGGGCAACCAGGGTGACCAGGGCAACCAGGGTGACCAGGGCAACATCGCTCAGACTGCCACCACTCAGGCTTTTGCCTAGACCGCTTAGACCGGCTGAATAAACGATTGATTTGGGTTACTTGTATTTGTAGAGGTTTGTAGTAGCCAATTGATTTCTTTTGCTCACCTTTGGTCTATATTTAAGAGAATAGTGTGAGGACGTTTCCAAGAAGGATGTTGATATCTTTCTCTGCTCGGGTACACTGATTATTTCTGAAAACGATTCAACCCTTATCAAGCTGGATATTGGGTATATGCATGTTGTTTTTTTTTTTTCTTCTTCTTCGTTTGTTTTTGTGTTCTTCACTGAATCTCTCACCAGACTAGGATCCCACCAGACTAGGATCCCACCAGTCTAGGAAAGCTACTAAGTAGTGCAGACATATGCTGGTAACGGAAGGGAAACATAAAAATTTTGCCCTGAATCAAGTCGGATACAAATCAAGGTATCAATTGTTCACTTTGGCTGATTGCCTGGAAATAATGCAAAGGAAGCAAGAGAGCACGAAGACTAACTAATAACTAGCCAAGCAGCGCCTTCCATAAGAAGCAAGAAAAGCAGAAACCCGATCACATCTGCTCAAAAAGCTAAGATGTCTATGAACCAAGTTTTATCAGATAATCAAGCTTGGGAGAATCTTCCATGTAGAAGCGTAATCAGAGTCTCTGGCTCATCCCCTTCTCTATTACTAATAATCTTTTCCTACACTCTCCATCACTTTCATGACAATGCTTTCTACTTACTCCTCAACGTACCACTCATTAGCAGGTGCCCGGTTCATAAGAACATCCTCATGGTAATCCCAGGGGTCCTTACGGTAAAGCGGGAGCAGCTCGATCGTCAGCGGATCGTATCCCACTGCCTCGTCAACATCAATATTAAGCTCCTGGTGGCGCCTGGCCGCCGGGTTGACTATATTGTATTCGTCAAGAAGCCACAGCTTGCCACAAGACTTGTACCAGGACTCCCGGGCCTCTGAAGGGTCAAATTCACGTTCCGAGGGCTTGCACTCTTTCGAGGGCAACCACATATTGAGGTCCTTTCTGTACTCGTGGTCTCTGAAAACATGCTTCGTGGTGTACGAGCTCTTGCCATATTTCTTGCCCAAAATCGACAGCACGTTCTTAGGAATGTAAATTGGCAGCCCCTCGAAATATGTGTGTCTGATCGGAAGAAGCTCGTCAATACGGTGCCAGTTCCAGTGCTTGCAATGCACAGCCATGGTCTTGAGTTTCGCCAAGTCGTCGTCCAACTCGTACACCGCCAGCGGAGGCACGTCGTTGGTGTGGGACAAGGCACTGATGTCGATGTAGAGCCCCAGGTTGATATCGATGAAACGGGCATCAATGAAGTTATTACTGTTACCCTGCTTCACGTAGGTGGGAGAAACCTCGAATAAATAGGCGGCATTGCCCAAACGGGGGTTTTCAAGCACTAGCGTGTTGTTGTACTTGCGTGCCAAACGGTCGAGCTGCACAATCGGGAGTTGGACATCGATATCCGTGTCCCATGGCATGTTGACGCCATTGTACGCCCATCCGAGAAGAGAACCGTAGTTGACCCACAGAGCCACTTTCTCGGTTTCTGCAAATTCGAACCACGCCTTGATAATATGCTGTAAAATGCTCTGGCGCTCTCGGTTGCCAATGTACCGCTTGAAGAAAGGATAGTAGATATGGTGGGATCTGCGGGCGGCAAGGTCACTGAAGATCCAGGGGTACTTGAAAAAGCACTCTTCCTTGTCAGCAGCCTGGTTAGCGTACTCCAAGAACTCCAAGTACTTCAAGTCCAGCTGCAGAATGCGGTTTTCATTGAGACGCTCTTTCAAGGCGAAGATTTCGACTTCGGGCTCAAAAACAAAGTCTTTGGCGCTCACCTGAACGTTCTTCTGCATCTGCTTGTAAGGAATAGCACGAAGACTCTGCTCCAGCTCGTCCACAGAAAGATCCAATTGCTTAGATTCCTCCATAGCCAGGACAAGCAGCAGTTTCGGCACATTTTGCGGAAGACCGGCACCAACACGCTTCTTTTCCACCACATTCACCTCGATGTAGCCCTGGTCCGTGGTGGCTAGCACCCTGTTGGGTACGTCCTTGATGCAGTAGAGATATGCCA
This sequence comes from Candidozyma heveicola, assembly GCA_003708405.2. Lineage (NCBI taxonomy): Eukaryota > Fungi > Ascomycota > Pichiomycetes > Serinales > Metschnikowiaceae > Candidozyma > Candidozyma heveicola. The sequence continues at coordinate 813,251 of PPOB02000006.1, forward strand.
TGCTTCGGAGCACCTTAGTGTGGTAAGTCTCCATAAAGTAGGGATTTATGGACGCCAAGCGGTCAATTTCCCTGTTGCAAGCACCCTCAGGCTGGCGTTCCCTGATACGGTGTAAAACAGAGTCGCCAGCCAGTAAATCGACCCAATCGTCCCAGTGGAAGTATATGCCCTCGGCGTTTCCGAGCGGATGGACAAAATCGGGGTCATGGGCGCCTGCCAGGCGTTTCTTTATGTAGTCATAAAGCGCCAGAGCCGGGCTTCGAGGCTGGAAGGTGCTTCTTTGGTGCATTAGGAAGGCCTCATTTTCGAAGTGAGTCTGGGAAATCGGCGCAAATAGCGTATGGAGAACCAGCACGATTATGCAAATGATCACAATGGCCAGGAGGGCTGCCACACGGCGGTAGCGCCTGGGAAAGGCCATGTGGGGGTTGAAAATGATTGGTTTTTCGTCCATCGTGTGAGTATGAGATTTGGGAATGCGATGATATGGAGCTCAAAATTAGCCGGGGAACGTGGAAACGGCTGGATTACACGACTATGGCTTCGATAGAGGGATTGCCGTGTCTATGGGGCCTGGATCGGCGTAGTTGGATGGGGATATGGGGGTGTGGAAATCGCTTCTGGAGAGACCTGGAGGCGCCTTTCTCGGAATATGGATAGTGCCGCGTGTGAATAACACGATTATGCTGAAAAGAGCCGAGATTTGGCGTTGGTGGAGGAGATGCTTCGAGATGGCACTGTGTTGTATCGGTATCTGCTTGCGATGGCCCGTTTTAGGAAGTGATATGAACCGCCCGGTGGATTCGAGTCAGAAACGCGTTTGGAGCAGAAAATGGAGAAAACTCTCGGTAACAAAGGAAAACACAAGAAGTAGCAATGTCCTGGTTTATATATGTCTGGGGCTTATGCGAGCAAGGCTGAGTGTCGCACTGAAAAGCAGGAACACCAGAGCACAGATGCGAAAAAAGGCACAAACAAAAGAACAAAGGCAGGGTGCAGAAAGCGGAAAGATGATGGGTTCGAGAAAAGCGGAGAAGGTCATTTACAGAAAACCAAAAAACCTCTCTCTAACCGGCCACTTCTCATAGTCACGGATCCGCGCAGTGATGTCAGCGGTTAAATAGAGATAGCGATCGACGTCCTGACTGTCTTAACTGGGCTGTGTGCAGTACGAGACCTTCAGCCCGGAAGATTAGGAATGGAGGCCAGGGCAAACGCCGAAGACAAGCCACTGTTTGGGGAGCCTGTCACACGGGGCGCAGTGGGGGTGAGCGGCGCTGGCTGACACGACGAGCGAGCCCGGGAAGCGTTGATTGGCGAGGTGTGGGAATTTGGGAGATTGAATGAAAAGTTGAAGGGTGAATATCCCGAAAAAGACGCCGAAGTGATGCCGAAAACGGTTCTAGAAAGCGTGCAACGGTTGTAGCCGCTGGATTAGCGTTGTGAATTAAGTTAGGCTTTGCGCAGGGTCTGAAAAACTGGCGTGGTGGGCCCACGGCGATTGGTTTGATTTAGTGGAGCAATATTGAAATTTCGGAGGCACTGGCGAGTGAAAACTCCTCTCTGACTCTTCAGCTTTCCAGATGCTTTCCAGAGCTAATGGTGGCCCAGGGCTCGTAACCGCCAGATAGCACGCCCTGCATAAGTCCAAAGATCTTGGAAAATCAGAGCAACAGCAAGAGTCTGAAGTCGGACTTGGCTTTCCTTCTACTATAATTTCGGCGTGCCAGAACCAGAAATCAATAAAAACCACCAAAAACCGTCCCAACAGAGGCAACTTCACGGTTTCTGAAAAATCACACCGCACAGCCTTGGTTGAATCATAGTGCGAAAAATCCAATGAGTTCTGACCAGGGCTCATAATGCCGAAGGATCGTGCGAGAGAAATCGCGATTTTCATTCGGTTGCAAAAGCCATTGAGTCGTGGATCCCTCTCTGTTTCGTTCTTTTTCTTCTTTTTTTGTGTTTTTCATTCTTTGTCTTTTTCATTTTCTCTCTTTTTCATTTAGTCCCTGGTGCTTGCCCCTGCCAAGACCGTCTTTGGCGGTCTACGCCTCGTCATTTGCTCCTCATCGAAGCCTCATTGATGTGGAGGATCCGTGAACAAACAAATGCCATTTGGTCTCACGTGAATTTCCCGTCGTGGAGCTGCTCTGCCGCCGTTTGGTGAAAATTGAAGTCGGCGAAATTTTCGTTTTTCGTGTTCGACCGGTGCTCCGATTTCAAGCAGACTCAGCAAATGAGACAGTCTCAGCAAATGGACAGGCTCCACTAAAGAGGCAGCCTCAACGAGGCGTAACGGCAGGTATTTTGGTCTGACGTCATGGCGGAACCGTGTTGGTCTGCAGCCACTGGGCGGTGATGGGCGCTTATTTTGTTTGTCTGGTAAGGCTGTGTTTCTGTCGCTTAGGCTTAGATTCACGTTTTATTGATCTGGTCTGGCTGGCGGGGTGGGGTTCAGCTAGTTCGGTCTGTTTTTAATGCCTGGTTTGTTGAGGTTTTGGGAGTTGTTTTACTCGAGACCTTTTGCTCTAGTTCTCTAGTTGCTCTGTAGCTCATGGCGAAGTGCCGATTTGGCCCGTGGGTTTTGGGTGTTGAGGGCTTAGGCTTCATTGTGGGCTCGTGGTGAGTCTGAGTTCGTTCGTAGTGGACATTGTGGATTCTTGGTGGGTTATGGTTGGTGATAGTGCTAAAAGACCATTTCGTCTGCCACCACAGCGTGTTCATTACTGAATGCTGAACTCGACCAACTCCAGCTTTTCTCTTCATTTTAGGACCTGACTGATATGATGCCACTAAGTGGCTCACCCCTTTAGCAGGCATTAAAAGTCTGCCCATTTTGCTTTCGTGAGATGCTGGTTCTCCAGTATCTGGAGCGGTCTATTGGCGGCCTGGTAACAAGTCTGGTTCCAGCGCCATTCACGTAGTCTATCAAGTAACTCATCAATTTGTTACTAAAACCCACCTTTAATGTGATAATTGGCTTGAAACCAAAAGAAACTGGTAATTAAAACGTCTTCCACCACCAAGAGTATTTCGTGCAGTTGCCAAGAGCTTCGCCCATTTAGCGACTTCTCCATGTGGCTCCTCTCCTCCATGTGGAAGTGTCATTCGCCAGCCAGTACCCAAGCATTTCTCCAACAATTGGGCCCGGTTTTCCAGCCACCTGCCGCAGAGCTCCCATTATGTATCTTCAAACCCGAACAAAAAAACGCCCATTGTTAGGACCAGAACGGTAGTCAGAAGACCGGCTTCGGCCTCTGAGAACTCCACATTCTGCACGATACTAGCAGAGATCTCAACCTCGATTCCTAGGAAGTAGAACTCGTGGTGAGGATTCCTCGGGGTTTCTACAAAACAACAAAAAAGTCGTCTAACTTGATCAATTGAGGCCCCTTCGACCTTCCTTAATCGCTACACCAACCTTGTCAAATCTCCAAAACCCAAAATCTCTCCGTTTGAACCGGACCCAACTCTGGTTCCCGACTCACCCGCCGCCCAATTCGGCTAAATTCCCGCAAAACGCCCAAACAAGGTTCTTTCGTCTTCCCACCATTATTCGACCTCGCCCTGGCCAACAAGGTACCAAGTAGCGGAGTCTCTGTCCGCCTGGTTATGGGCCCTGGTCCTGGTTTTGAGCCCTGGTGGAGATGACAGCTCCGAGGTATCTCACTCAGATAAGAGAGAACAGAAGGTTCATCGAGATGTGCCAATTGGCTCCGCTTTTACTCCTGCAGTTTCTCCCCGTTTACTGCTGCCGATTTCGTCATTCCTTCCCCTAAGTGGCATTTTCAGGGTCTTCGGAACCCCGTGGTCTCCTGTATTTCCCAACGGCTGCAAAGCGGCTGATGCGGTGAACGAGGCCGTTTGGTCATCACAGCCGTTTTGGTCGTAGAAGCCGCTTGTTTGGTTGGAAAAAATGTGCCCCAGCGGCAGATAAGCCGAGATTTTCATAAGAGCCCCAAATCCGTGTTTTCAGACGAGCATTGGCTCTTCAATTGAGATTTTTGCGAAATCGCCAACCCTCAAAACGCACCGCACAACCTGCGCCCCTATTGCGAGGTGATTTCTAATACCTTCTACAATGCCCCAATTGACCTTCTCCGTGCTTCCCTCTTGTTCTTTGTTAGTAAGCACTGGCCGGAAAGTTCGCGGGATATTTCCATGCAGTACCCTGGGGGTACTATTTAGCAGCAAAGAACGCCAGACTATTCACCAATAACCAGCAATGTCCGAAAAAATCATCCTCCAGAACCCTCCATCCTCCGTCGTCAACTTCAATTGGGACGAGCCCTCCTCCACCTTCAAGTTGGAGACCTATTCGCCTGAAAACAGCGTCTCTGACGGTGAGGTATTGGTGGAAATCAAGTACCTCTCCAACGATCCAACCCAAAGAACCTGGATCCGTGGCGACCAGGACCCCAAGAGAGCCTACCACGAGCCTGTGAAGAAGGGCGCTATCGTGGAGTCCTTGGGTCTCGGAGAGATCTTGGAGTCTAAGTCTTCCAAGTACTCCAAGGGAGATGTCGTTGTGGGTCTCTTTGGCTGGGCCAAAAGGATTGTGGTCAACGAGGCCGCTATCACCAACAAGGTCGACACCTCCTTGGGCCTCCCCTTGCCATTGTACCTCAGCAGCTTGGGTTTGACCGGCTTGACTGCCTACTTTGGTTTGTCTGAGGTTGGACTCATCAAGGAGGGCCAGCTGGTGCTTGTTTCTGCTGCCTCTGGTGCCACCGGCTCCATGGCTGTGCAATTGGCCAAGCACGTCTTCAAGGCTTCCAAGGTTTACGGTATTGCCGGAAGCGACGAGAAGTGCAAGTGGGTCGAGTCCATTGGTGCTGACTACTGCGCCAACTACAGAGACAGCGACTGGAAGAAGAAGTTGGATGCTGAAATCGGCGACGACTACGTCGACGTCTACTTCGACAACGTCGGCGGTGAGATCTTGGACTTTGCTTTGTCCCATGTCAAGAACAAGGGCCGTGTGATTGCTTGTGGTGCCATTTCCGGCTACAACGACACCTCCAAGGCCCGTGTGAACAACTGGTTCCAGATCATTGCCAACAGAATCACTGTCGAGGGCTTCATTGTATTTGACTTCAGAGACAAGATCCCCGAGGCTGTGCCTAAGATTTCTGCTGCTTTGAAGGACGGCAGAATCAAGTCCACCGAGGGTGTTTCTTTGGTCGACATTACCGGCAAGTCCTTGAAGGAGGTGCCTCTCATCTGGAACAGATTGTTCACTGATGAGAAGCCATTGGGTAAGTTGGTCACCAAGATTGCCTAAGCGGGTGTTACGAAATATGATTGAAATAAATATGGGTCGATTTAAGGTATTGTAGAGGTAGAGAAGCACCGATCTGCTATAAATGGAATCTGAGGACATGAGCCCCGCCGGGCTTTGCTGATAAGGCTGCAGATAGGGCTGTAAGCGAAATCCGGGGTAACTGTGGCGTGAATCGCACTTAGAATTCTGGTTAAACCTGGTTGAGCAAAACACCCAAGTCTCTGTATAATTGATTGCAATTTTTTGGCTGGTTTTAAGAGTCTGATCGGGGTGGTGGATTTGTGATTTTGGGTTTTTGGGTTGTGTTTGGGATTGGGGTGGTGGATTGGTGGGTCAGTGGATTGGTGGATGGATTAATCTGTATATTTCATTCCTGAGGAAGTTCAATCTGGCATGACGGTTCAATCTTTATGTTGGAGTTTGTAAAGACTCCAATTTGGTAAAAGTCGGGGTGAAAAACATATATCTCTTGGACAAAAACTTATGGAAGGACTTGGTTCTCTATCTAAGCCTCCGGAGCCAATCCACAGACCATTTATAGGGCATTTACCAGCAAAAAGAAAAAGCGTATGGTTCTCACAGAAATGTGAAACGAGGTAGACCGCTTTGGCAAGGCAGCATTCCCTGGAGACTCACTCCTGGCAAAATACTAAAATCTACAACCTACAAGTGGCTCTCTGTTGATTATTTGAGAGAGACTCCTTCAGGTTAGCCAATAATAGCGTCTACGCTGCCTGGTAATAATGTACACCGTCACCACAAACAGCTCATGATGTCTCCTGTTAGACCAGCCACCAATAACCACAAAATTACCAAAATAATTGTCGGAATCACTCCCTATCTCAATCCAAAGTTGACCGCCACATCCTACTCTACAAAAACGGAAAGCATGTTCAAATTAAAAAGGCCAGATTACTATTAAGCAGCCAGGCACTCGTAAAGTGGCCAGTATACTTGTCCACCTCTACTTAGAGGAGCAACAAGGCCACAGCCAAGCTTCCAGCGCCCATTCCAGCAGCAGCGGCTCCTCCCTCGAAAATGGAAGAGACCTTTGGAACCGTGTCGTTGGAAGAAGTCTCAGCAGCCTGGGATGCCACAGATGGCTCCTGAGCGGCAGTCTCCTCAGCAGCAGCAGTCTCCTTCAAAGAAGGCTTCTCCTCGGAAGTCTGGGGCTTCTCCTCGGGCTTCTCCTCGGCCTCGGCACCATCATCACCAGGAACATCCTCCACATCGGTTGGAGCAGCGCCATTGCCAATCCAGGTGAAGAAGGTCTTCGTGTGGGTGTGGTGGGGCCTGGCAATGGTCATGTGAGTCGTGGTAAGGTGCTCTGCCTTCTCACCGTAGAGGGTTTTGGTGTAGGTGTGGTGAGGGTAGGAGAAGATGAAAGTCTTGGAGTTGTCTGGGCGGGCAGCAGCGGCGACGCCGGCAAGAGCGAGAACTGGGACGATTTGCATGATTATGATTGTTTTCTGGTTGTAATGAAAAAAACTGGAGGCTCTGGCGGTGCTATTTAAGCACTTTGATGGATGCTAAAAATGGCCATTTTCTCCATAACATAGAGCCACAAGGCCGATCCATAAGATGACCCGAGCCGATCTACAGCCCCATCAGGCCAATCCAACGGCAAATGGAAAAGTTGTTCTCATTCCGGGTGGATCTTTCCCAAAGAGGCAGCAGCTCACACCACCGCTAGTGGGTGCAAAGGAGGTTGGTCACACGATCAGGAATCTAGATTTCTGGAAAGAATACTGGAAAAAATACTGAAATGAATATTTTAGTTCTATAAAAGGAGAGCGTTGAAATACTTTTATCTAATTCACCGTTGACTTGGAAGTGATGGACCCTGTTTACGTAATACACCGATGCTACGCACAAACCCCGGGGTTAATCACTTGTGGGGCGGTGAAGTCATACAGTACGTTGGTGGGCCAATTATAGCAAGGATCTTATCAGGTCATTGTGTAAAGCCGGTGAACGATGCAGATCTGTGAAGGATGAATCATTGAGGGGGAGCAACAGTCTCTGATAATTCGGAATCGAGCAATTTCTCTGCCATCTGAGGAATCCTTATAGAGAACTTTCCTGTCAGAATACCCAATACTTTGTTAGTACCCTTCAAGGTTTTCCTGGGACAGTCCAACAGCTAAAAATAGGCATCTACAAGCTTCTCAAACCCTCTTTTGTTTTGCAAGAACAATGGGATCGGCCTTTTTTCTTCTGTCCCGAATTCCGTCACCGCCTTATGTCGCCTGGCATGAAAAATGCATTCCAGACTCTGACCTCAGAAAGCTTATTTGGTCGGGCGATATCGGGACTTCTCCGATTTCGTGTGCTTCTATTTTTGAATGGCTCTGTTTATCTGGTTTTGTCAAGATTTCACCCAAAGCGTCATCTGGGCTGTTTTGGTGAAAAGTGATTATCGGACTCATCGTACAATGGCGTGGTAATGGGTGGTGCTACAGATCTTGAAGTGACGATCTTTTTGAAAGCGCTAGTGGATCTTCAGAACAAGTCGAACATTTTAGAGAATAGGAGTGGAGTTGAGGTAGGGCGTGCTTAGTCGCTGGGTTTGGGCAAGTAAAACCCATCCAGCTCGGGTGGTTTTACGATTCATCAACTGACGAGAAGAGTGTAGTTGAATCACCAAAAATACAGCATCACCATCTCCCAGATAAACTCTCATAAAAAACTCTTTCATAGGGCAAGAAAAGTGATACCACGGATGAGTCCAGGAAGATGTGGAATTTTTATGACATTGTTGGAGGTGGATAACTGAATAAATCTGCTGTCCATTGCTTTTCAGACTTGAACGCCACTGTTCAGTGCCGTGTAGCTGGTGGTAACTTTCGACTGATTACCAAGAATATACTCATTCACCTTCAAGAAAATTGACAGTCACCCGAAGCAAGTCACCCAATCAAAATATTCTAGACCACCTTGTTCGAGCAGCCTAATCCATGTGAGATGGATCAGCTGGTGCCAACTCTGCCTCGGCTGTGTAGGAGTCTGCCCTAATTCAGCAAACTTGAGATATTTGAAAAATATATAGATGCTGCTGGACGATTCCTAGGAACCCTCTACTGCTCAATAAAGCGGACCGAGTTTTGCTGCCATCACAAAGCGAACATCGGATCCCACCCAATTAGAGCAATCAATAGTATGCTAAATCCAATTATAATAATTGTGAGTTTATCGAAGGTCTCATTCTTCGACAAATCCGAAAATTCGCCCAGCAGCGTTCTTTTGAATGCTAGGAACAAGAAAATCTCAGCACAACTGAACGTTCATACTCGGGTGCCACGCTGGTGGATCAGGGAGGATAAGGTCAGAAAGTGGAATATGGGAAAAGACTAAAAAAATGAAAAATGCCAATTTATGCGAGAGCATCACAAGATCTCTGAAGCGTGGATCAGGCAGTACCAGGTTCGCATCAGTCCACCGATGGTGACTCGAGCAAAAGGAGAAAAGCACTTAATTTAACTAGGTGAAAATCTGATTCCTGCTTTTCTTCCATTTTTGCGTGTTTCTCTTGCATTCTCGCTTCTTCTAAGCGTTCCTTGAACCAGTGGCAGTCTCAAAGAATACACAATCACTATGAGTGCCCCATGTTCCAACAAATCCTGAGTGGCTTTTGAGACTCTTAGAGGAGAAATGTCCTTTGCCCGACTTGCCTATTCCGTCGTATCATAGCTTATGAGACCGTCGCTCCGAGTCCTTCAAACGCTGAATCCGCCAAGTTTCCATCTACAAACTTTGTAGGCTACCGAGCCCTTCGTGTACTAGATCCCCATTGAAACTCCTGCCTCCATCCTCTATCGCTACCTTCCACTGAAACCAATCCCCACCAGGAAGCTTGAAAGAACTCATCACCTGAAGAATTTCAAAGGGTGCCTCAGGATGAATTCTTCAGCGCCAGCCATGAACGTGCATTATCGTCTCTGAATCCACAAAACCTTGGAGAACCCACTTTAGAAGGATTAACGAATCCATCGTCATAAAAAGAAAGCATTGAGCTCCAATCTTCCGAGTCTCCTCAACATCTATACAAACCCCAAACATCCCTCCCCTTCCCTTTCCTTCCCTTCAGTTCCACACTGCCAAGAGAAAGAAACCAACCTCACCACAAATAGCCCACTGTGCGTTCGGAGTTTCTGACCTGCCCAAGACGCCCAGACTTTCGATCTATTGATATGGCAACGTGGGCTTGGCAGTCCACCAAGTCCCTGCGTTGAATGAACTACTATCAGAGGATACTGCTATCGGTTCCCATAATCACAGGACGCCCTAAATCAAGTGAATATTACCTCGCAGACCTCTATCAAAAATACCATTGAGATACCACTATTGAGATACCACTATTGATAAGCCACTATCAAATCCCACCCTAATCCACCGCACGTGTTCCAAGGTTTCCTGGCTCCAGGGGACTCCTTGACTTTGCAGTGGCTAGTTCTGTTCAGCGGCTTTAGACTCTTCTGGTGTCTGAGGCTTGGGGCTCATTAGCAGCGGTGCAGCTGGCTGCAACAGATACTTCTGGAACATCCGATGCCACCACTTCTACGGTACATTTAGTTGAAGCAGTAATATTTTAAAGAGACGTAAGGGCTTCCCCTGAAGTCTAAAACAAGTTCTGCACCGCTTCGCTTTAAGGTTTCGTTGGTGCACCGCTTAGCTCTGGTGCAGCTCGGTTTCGTCCCTGTCAAAACGACCAGTCCATCCAAACGTGGCTTTTCATTGCCTTTATTACAAATCAAAGAGAAAAAAGACCTGCAAACCAAATGTACCGATCAGTGTACCGATCCGTTTCTCTAATGTTCCACAGTGAGCCGCACCAGCGCCGTACAACAGCACCTGAATCTCCATATACCAGAGACCATTCACCATTCACCACCATTCACCTGGATCCATAAAACCTCCAATCCCAGCTGCTCCAATTCCACCTAACCCAGGCCATCTCGTTCATTCAATCGTTAAAAAAATACCCGAATCTTGGCCCTTCCTTGGTATTCTCCAAACTCCAGTAATCCTCCAAATCCTTCCTCGCAACAATAGAGACAGCATTCTCCTGGCGCGATTCTCCAAATCCCGTATTGTCATTGGACATTCGGGCCAAAGGCCGCATGCGGCTGAATCTGGAAAAGCTTCCCCGAGCTTCGACTGGAGAAACGGCGTTTTGGAGAATTGTCCCCTCCATTATCTGTCATGCTGGAAGCTCTTTTCGGATAAGGTGGAAAATCGCCATTATTGGCCGACCCCTCGTGGGGTGCCGATTTGGGTTAAGCCTTTGCCAAGCTTTTCAAGATAATGCAGAGGCAGCGAAATCAAAACTATTTAAGCCGTGGATGTGCCACTTCTCGGCTCGCCAGAAATCACCCACAATGTCCTTTAGAGATTTGCCACATTCGTTCAGAGACGTGTTTTGTGGCTGGATCGACAAGGTCCCCGGCGAGTTGGCCTTGACCAAGAAGCAGAAGGAGAGAAACACCGCTGCTCTTGAAGAAGGCGTGGAGGCGCCGCCTGAGAAAGTCAAGTTCGACTCCTTGTGGCCCGCCTTCACAGCCGGTGCTGGCCTCTTCTCCGACGGCTACGTGGCCAACTCCGTCGCTACTGTCAACATCTGCTTGTCCCGAATCTACGGCGACAAGTACGACAACTCCACGGCCATTTCCAACGTCACGTCGATCGCCTTCGTGGGAATCGTCGTGGGCCAGTTGTCCTTCGGCTACATTTCCGACCACATAGCCCGAAAAGGCGGCATGATGGCTGCCAACATCATTCTCGTGTTTTTCACACTCTGCTGTGCTGCTGCCTCGTGGGGTGTCACGCCTGAGGGCATGTTCGCCGCTTTGACCACCTTCCGTTTCTTCTTGGGTATCGGAATTGGTGCCGAGTACCCCACGGCGTCGGTCATCGCCTCCGAATTCGCTAACCAGTTGCCTGTGGGCCACAGAAACCGCTATTTCATCTGGTTTACCAACTCTTGCATTTGCCTGGGCTACGTGGCGGCCGCCTTCGTGCCCATGGTGTTGCTCTGGATCACCTCCACCTCCGATAGAGACTTGCACATTGTGTGGAGATTGACATTGGGACTTGGTGCTCTATTCCCTACTGTGCTCTTCTTCTTGCGCCGGAAAATGAAGCCCTCTGAGTCCTACCAGAAGACCAACTTGAAGTCCGTCAAGAAGTTCCCGTGGTTGCTTGTCATCAAGTTCTACTGGTTCCGCTTGGCCATCGTGTCCATCGTTTGGTTCATCTACAACTTCTCTGTCTTCTCCTTCGGTCTCTACTCGTCTTACATCTTGGACATGCTTATTCCGGGCAGCAACTTATACTCTACTTTTGGCTGGAACGTGCTTTTCAACTGCTTCTACCTTCCAGGAACCTTTGTGGGTGCTTTCTTCACTGATTACTTTGGCCCCAGAATCACCATGGCTTTGGTCTCTTTGCCCAGGCCATTATTGGCTATTCCATGACCGGTGCCTTTGAGTCCTTAAAAACTAAAATTGCTGGCTTCGTCGTGGTCTTTGGTATTTTCACTGCGTTTGGTGAAATCGGCCCTGGTAACAATGTCGGCTGCTTAGCTTCCAAAACTTCGGCCACGGCAATCAGAGGACAGTATTACGGTATCGCTGCTGCCTGGGGCAAAATCGGTGGTTTCGTGGGTACGTACGTTTTCCCTGTGATCATGAAGAAGTACGGCGGTGAGGACTCCAACGGCGGTATCAAAGCCGCCTTCTACGTCTCCTCCTCTTTGTGTCTTTTCTCGGCTATTCTTACTTTGTTTTTCTGTCCATCTGTTGGCCAGGAAGCCATCAACGAGGAGGACCAGAACTTTATTGACTACTTGAGAGACAACGGCTTCGATCTCTCTAGATTGGGCGATGGCTCGCTTGGAAACGACCCCGAGAACGATGTTGGTGCTTCTGACGAGAAGTCGGGTGCCATCCAGTTTGAGCAGGCTTCGGTAGTTTCGCCTGACAACACCAAACCTGACTCGGTTTCCAGTGTCACCAGCACTGCTGCAAAGACCGCTTCCAAGTAAGGGACAATCGACTGAATGGGTTAGACCTTCAATTCTTCGGACCGCAGACACCTGCGGTCATTTATCAAGTCAAATTACGGATGAAGGTTGTTCTATAGATTCGAATATACCACGAGAAGAAAGACTGTATTGCGGTGAGAGATGCCTTTATCGCTGGCAAATTACCCTGTAAGCTGCCGTTTTGAAATGAGTCAAGTGGCCTTGTCGCTCTTTCTATTGTTGTTCTCGTATGTACTGGGCAGTACCCAGAATACAATCTGTAAACGGAATCACAATGTCATACAAAATCCGTTGGATTTTTCGTAGAAGAAATGAAGCATTGTGTGTGAGGAACTCATGATTCTGAGAATATAGATCGAAAGCACACAGATATCTCGTTAGAAAAAACGGGGATCTCTGAATGGATCAGATGAATCAATCATTGAAAAAAGAGAAGATCTTCCTTGAAAGAGAAAACAAATCACGAAGCAGAACCCTTATAGCCATCATCACAAATAGCAACTTTAGCCTGAATCGATATTGTAAGCCTGCGTGATGTCTAGCATCTACTGTTGCAGGCTAAGTGCTCATAACTGCGTCACCGGGGATACCACGGGTTAATGTACCCCATAGTTTCGGTAAATGGGTGTAAGATTATTGGTGACTTTTAGCTTGGTTACGAGACTGGGAAGCCATCCAATTTCTACATTTCTCCTAGGCTTTATTTTTTTTATGACGGATCCGATTACTTTCGACATGTTTTTTGCAAAACGTTAACTTCAAGCGTTCAAGCGAATTGTCCTTGTGTGGTTTCAGACTATGTATTTCAGAGAAATTCTAGAATCTGAGACAGTGTAGGATTCTGGTAAAACAAGTGTGAATTGGGCCAAGGATGCGAACAAGAAAACCAAGACCGCCCTGAAAATTCCGGTTTTGCCGTGACGGAAAAACAACCAACACATATAGAATCTAGACAAATAAGCAGCTTACTGCCCGTCAACGATATCAAAAAACGGCTCATGGCTACGTTGGCTTGGTAGAGTCGTCCCAAAAATCGTTGTCACGTGCCCGATAACGTGCACGAACCCCAGGCCAATAACCTCCACGACTTTGCCAGAACAGAGATCCCGCTGAGTTGTCACAGTTTATACAGTCCCCATTGTCCGTCTTACGGACCCATCCGGCTCTTAAAACTTTGCGATACCTTGGCCTCTGGATTGTGAGCTGATACTGATTTTGGTGCGGAACAGAATAATGAACGGAGTAAACGACAACTCCGTTCTATTCAGCCTTTTGAAACATTGTTTTTGTTTTTAGCGAGCATTTTTCTCGCTTGATTGGTCGTTTCGCTTCGGGTTTATTGAGCCACAATTCCGCTTCAAGCGATTGGCAACAGACAGTCAAACAAGACATTGTCAAGAAGAAAAAGAAACAAGTGACATTCCCAGGGAGGTGGGCACCCCATGGCGACATTTCTAGGGAAGTGGGTGCCCACATTAAAAGTTTCTACCTACAACGTAAAAGCTCCAAATACCAGATGGCCTTTCGGGCAATTTGAAAATACCCTCCCCCAATCAAAGAGCCGCCATTGTAAGTAGCGAATTGCCTGGGGCTTCGTAATTTGGCACTGCCGTGGCTTGGCTACAGTAGCCGCACGTCAAATCCGAGACCGGCATTGCAATGAGATGCATCCATCGAATCAGCAATATCTGCCGTTGAAAAGGGCATCCGCTCACAAGCCCAGTGAACCCTTCTTGGTAGGCGATGCCAGTGTTACGCGCGGACTGCATATAGCGACGCACCCGTGCACGGCTAGTGGAAGGCCCACCTTAAAATGGGGGCTTTATCTGCACGGAAGAGATCTAGTTGATATGACACATATGACAGGCCCGTTTGATGCTGCGTTGAAATCTGAGCAATCTGGTGTTTTTTCTGGAGTGCTTGCCTTTTTTTTTGGCGGTTTACAGCTCGGCCAGAACGCCATATCGCCAGTTTTTCGTGGGGACGGCGACGGAGAAAAGCGGAGTGAACGGAGTGAAAAGCGGGATATTAGCTGGAACAAAGCTTGACACCCTGTAACGGTAAAAAGATCGCCCAATTGTGTATGTAGTTCTGCGTGGATACATACTACATGATCTTGGCATTGGCTCCATAACTCCTGCCAGTGTTATCTGATGGAATCTCTGAGGGCTGATATGAGAAACAGGCGTGGACTTGAGCGGCCAGAATCAGATAAAATAAAACAGACCCAAACGAATAGACATGGAGAATAACTGGAAAATAAAAAAAACTCCTTGTCTTAAGGATCTTAGGCTTTCATATCGTGCAGCGGCTGCAGCCGAGAAATGTCAATGGGTCGCCCTGGAAATTCCACTATAAAAATGACACCATTCCCTGGATTTTTCAGCAGCCATGAACCAGCAAACAAGATTCTCTAGGGAAGAAGACAGAAGCTCCAACGAGAAGTCTGCTGACACCCAGACAGACGAGTTCAAGCTTCAGTCTGGATTCACAGATGACTTGAAGACAACGCCATCTATGGCATCTACTGCCACAGACACATCGTTTGTCAAGTCTAAGTTGTTTGGTATCCGTAAGTCTGAGATCATCCTGGCCCAGATCACCTCGTGGTGGATCAGAGGTGCCTTCTTCTTCACCATCTTCATCTGCTCGTACATCAGTTTGTTGGAGAACTCTATTGTCAGAGTTTTCGATGGTTACGCTACCGACAGTTACAAGCAGCACTCGCTTATGTCGACGATTAATATTATTAGAAGTGTGGTTGCTGCTGCTTCGTTGCCATTTTACGCGAGATTGTCTGACAACTTCGGCCGTTTCGAGTTGTTCATTGTTGCCATTCTTTTCAGAATCGTGGGCAGAGTGATCCAGTCCCAGGCCCACGATATCCAGAGATACGCTGCCGGCACTATCTTCTTTGCTTTTGGTAACTCGGGTATGAGAATCTTGTGGCAGATCAACTTGGCTGATGCATCCACCTTGAAGTGGAGACTCATGGCGATGTCGATTATCTTCATGCAAAGTATCATCACCACCTGGTCGAGTGGTGAGATTGTGGCCTTGGTGTTGGGCAACAGAAATTGGGGCTTTGGTATTGGTATGTGGGCCTTCATCACTCCTCTTGTGTGTCTTCCTTACATGCTCATTTTCTTGTTCTTGATCATCAAGGCACGTAAGACCGACGCATGGGCCAAGGTCTCCAAGGAAGAGAAGGACAGCTTCATCGCCAACCACCCATCTGCTAAGAGATACCACGATGAGATCGAAGCCAACACCTCCTTTGGCTCTAAAGTGAACGGTTACATCAAGTACGGCTTTGTACGTCTTGTGACGAACTTGCACGAGATCTTCTGGAAGGTGGACTTCATTGGCTGTCTTTTGCTTGCTGTGATTCTCGGCCTCATTTTGGTGCCTTTGACTTTGGCCGGTGGAAGACGTTCCAAATGGCAAGAGGCCGACACACTCGTGCCTATTATCATTGGATTCTGCAGCATCAGTCTTTTCGTTTTCTGGGAAGCCAAGATCACAAAGAGACCCATGCTTCCTTTCAAGGTGATGTCCGACCGTGGTGTGTGGGCTGGTTTCTTGGTGGCTATCACCAACTCTATCGTGATTGCTATGCCTAACGGTTACTCCTACCCCGTTTTGCTCGTTGGTATGAACGCTTCTGAAACTGTTGCTACGAGAACAGGCCAGTTGAACGGTTTCGTTGAGGGTATCGCCGTTCCTGTCGTGGGTTACGTTTTGTCGAGAGTGAGAAGAACCAAGGGTTTTGTGCTTTTCGGAAACTGTGTGTTGTTTATTGCCATGGGTCTTTTTGTCCACTTCAGAGGCTCCAACGATGGTTACCGTGCCAAGTACTTCCGTGACGGTGTGGCCGTGGGTATGTGTCTTCTTGGTTTCGCCAACACCTTCTTCTCCAGAGTCACCACGGTCTCTGTTCAGTCTTGTACCAACCACGAGTACATGGCCACTGTTATTGCACTTTTCGCTGCCTGCTACCACATTGGTGGAGGTATTGGAAGCTCCATTTCAGGTGCCATCTGGACCCAGCAGATGTATGGTATGATCAGAAAGAAGATGGAGCAGTTGGGTGTGGACACCGAGTTGGCCACTTTGGCTTACCAGTCTCCTTACCAGTTCATCACCAAGCACGAATGGGGAACCGACGCACGTAGAGCCGTCAGTTTGGCCTACGCTGAGCTCCAAAAGAGACTTTGTATCACCGGACTCTGTCTTTGTGTTCCATTGTTGGTGTTGGTGTTCTGCTTGAGAGACAACGTTTTGGCAGATGCCCAGAACTTGGACGACGAAGCCTTGCTCACACTGGGAGAAGGTTTGGAGAGAGCTGGAGAGGTGAAGAGATCCCAGGTCATTTTCAAGGAAGACGACGATGTGATCTTGAAATTCTTGAAGAAGCAGTTCGGTAGACTCAACATCTTTTCCAAGGCCTAATCTAATTCTAATTGCCTTTATTTGTTAATTTATGTTGTTGAAAGGTTTGGCGGTAGGATCAGTAGCGGTAAGCAAATTTACGGGATTGTCGAGATCTCCGTTCACAATTGAAGCTTTTCACGAGTTTCTATCTGCAAGGGGACTTATTATGACGTATCGAAACCTTATCTGTCTACAGCTTGACAGCATTCATGCAACGTACGAAGGGAGGATCGATCTGGGGAATTCGAGAGAGAGTTAAGGCAGTTTATACAGTCATCGCCATTTCCAGCTAATGTGATGAGCTGTGGAATCCTTTGACGGTCATTTCCATGTCAGGTAGACACCATTTGGGAATTACAGGTGATTGACATCGGTGCTTTCTCGCTAAATCTTAGGCCATACAGCCGAAAAGCTCGAGTTTCTGCATTTTATGTCTCGAAAACGTCGTTTTCCAGCCAAACCTCTTAAGTAGAGGAAGACAGGCTTCACTATGATAGCTTCACATGCGCCTGGAAACACTCTTGACTCAATTTCACCTATCGCCCCAAAATCGGGTTCCAAGATTTTTCCCAATTTTCCACGTCCAATGCGGGGGCTCTATCCAAAGGCCAAGGATCCAAAATCATAAGGCCAAGGATAACTCGAAGTACAGGATGTGAAAAATTGAAAGCCGTTCGCACCAGAATGCACGAACGCTCTGCAAGTCGTCTCTAAGATCGTACATGCTGTCAATGCAACTGATGGTTAGGATAATTTACCAAGTACAGTTAAGCGCTCGGAAACTTCGGAACCGAGTTAATTGCATCTTTCCATAAGTTCTTTTCCGATAAAAGCCCCCTCAGACAGGAGCCATTCGAGGCTTATTCGCGTGGAGGTACAGGGATATGCAACTCCGAAGAGTTATCAAATCACATCAGATAATTTGCACCTATGATGTGCAGGCTGTCACAGACACAAAGCCGTTTCTGGACAACGCGTTGACGAATGAAAAGAAAGTTCAGAGCCGCACGCCGGTAGATCTTTTTTTTTCGGGTTTTATTTCGGCGACAGTGGCTGCCAAGTGTGGGTTTTGGGTTGTTTGAACGAACAATGGGTACAATGTTCTGATTTTGCAACTCCTGCTGGTGAAAGAAACCTGGAAAAACGCACTTCACCTGCAACAACCCCGTTTCACGACTGACGTGCGGATTACTAAAGAGCTTTTCCGCCTGACAAATATGCATAACGGTTTACGGGACTCCACAGGCTTGTTTCCGATTGGTTGGATTTAGGTTGACACTTTTAGGCACCTGTCCCATTGTATGCCTAGGCAGCCCCATAGCCTTCACTTTGCACGTCAATCTTGCATGAATATGCGTCTGCCTCACATAAGGCGGACCGCTGGCACTGGCTCACATAAAAAGCATACGGCTTCTCTGGAAATTTTTCTTCAGAATTTGTCTCTAACGTCTGTCGCTTTGGAATCACAATGTCTGAAAAGGTGCAGAGAAACTCGTCTGATGATGGAAAGGATGCCGGTATCAACGACGATATCGAGGAGCAAACCGAGAAGGTGGACTTGAATCCCGAGAACGAGAACGAGTCCTCCGAGGTGGACTCCCAGATCCACATCGTCACGTCCGACACCTCCGTCGAGTACGAGAAATCCAGAGGTGTGAGGAGAATCGAAAATGTCAGAACCATGATGTTGACCGCCAAAAACGGCAAGACCATCATGGTCACTTTCTGTACCTGTCTCCTTATTATTGCGTGGATCTACTCGTTGGATGCTTCTACCACCTCTAATTACGCTGTCCCAGCCACCTCCAGTTTCAATAGACACTCGATGATCTCCAGTGTGAATGTGGCTACTTCCATTATTGGTTCTGTTGTGCAGCCCTTCCAGGCCAAATTCGCCGATATCACTTCCAGACCTCTCTGTTTTGCCGTCTCTCTCGGATTTTACACTATGGGTGTGATTATAGCCGCTGCATCGTCGACAATCGGGGCCTATGTCGTGGGTTCTGTTTGCACTGCTGTGGGTGGAAACGGTGTTTCTTTCGTGAGAGACGTCATTGTGGCTGATCTTACCGACTTGAAATGGAGAGGTCTTGTGAACGCCCTTATGACCTCGCCTTACATCATCACCGTCTGGTTCTCCGGCTTGATTGTGGATGCCATTTTGAAGAGAAACTGGAGATGGGGCTACGGTATGTTCGCTATCATCATGCCTGTGATGGTGCTTCCAGTTATCTACGTCATGTACCATTTCGAGCAAAAGGCACAGAAGCTTCTTCCTCAGAGAGAAAAGCTGAAGAGGACGTTCTTGCAAGTTGTTTGGGAATCTGCCCTCCAGATGGATGCCTTCGGTTTGATTATCATGGGCTTTGGTTGGTCTTTGTTGTTGTTGCCATTTTCGCTTCAGCCATACGCCCAAGACGGCTGGAAGAACCCCAGTTTGATTGCGATGTTTGTCGTTGGACCTGTTTTGTTGATTGCGTTCACAATCTACGAGGTTTTCTGGGCTCCATACCCATTGATGCCTAAAAGAATCTTGTACAACAAGACCTTCATCACTGCTGTCCTCATCAACTTCATCTACTTGCTTGCGGATGGAATTAGATCTCAGTACTTGTCCAGTATTGTCTTGGTTGGTAAAAACTGGAGCTACCAAAACTGGACGTACTTCAACAACGCTTTGACCGTGTCCTTGTGCTTCTTCGGTGTCATTGCTGGTATCACATTCAGAATCACCAAGAGATACAAGTGGTTGAACTCCATGGGCATTTTCATCAGAATGGTGTCCTACTGTATCCCACTCACTAAACAGGGCACTATGGCCAACACCGGTCAGTTCGTGATGTGTCAAATTATCATGGGTATTGGCTCCGCTTACAATACCATCGGAACCGTCATTTCGTCCCAGGCTTCTGTTCCTCACCAGGACATGTCTTTGGTCATGGCTCTTTTGCTTCTTTGGTCCACTGTCGGTAGTGCTATTGGCTACACTATTTCTGGACAGATCTGGACCTCCAGAATGTACAACTACTTGAGGGAGTACATGCCCTCGAGTCTTTCTGACGATGAGGTCTATAACTACTACACTGACCTTTCCTCGTTGCAGGCTATTGAATGGGATGACCCAGTGAGACAGGGTGCTGTCAGGGCTTTGGCTCAGATCTGTCCCTACTTTTTCGTTGCCCCTATCGTTCTCGAGCTCATCAACCTTTTCTTGAGTTTCATGCAAACTGACTACTATTTGGGCGACACCCACAATGCCATTGAGGACCAAAACGGTAAAGACCCCACTGACCCTAATAAGGAGAAGCAGGAGATCCCCACCACCTGGAAGGGCAAGATACTCTACTTGCTTTCTTGATCGTCATCAGGTTTGTCAACCTTCAGTTCTTTTTGGAATTCTCTGTTAATAAATGTTTAATCTGTGAATGCTCCAATTGGCGGAAGTATGCGGGAAGTTTATTCTCAATCTCGACATTTTGCGAGCAGATTTGTAAGCCTACCAGTTTGACAAAGCCCCTTTTTTTTTGAGGACTGAATATTTTGTGCAGCGAGAGGAATGGTCACAGTTCTTGATTTTGTGAGTGACTGTAGAATTCTGGAGGCAATTAACTGTTGATCTTGGCAAATCATGCCTTAAACTTATCCAATCTACTTTTCTGTCATACCACATAGTCTCATCAGTAAGAATCGTTTTTCAACACCATGACACTAAGCCCTGAATGCCTCCTTCGTGTCGGATATACCGCTGACATTAACTAGCATAATTATGGGTATTGTTTTCAAGTATAGAGAAAGTTTGTGATCCCCGAAAGAACCCCCACGAAAGAGAAAGCTTCTTTTTCTGCTGCGGCCATTCAAGAAACGTGTAGCATTGCAGAAAGAAGGCACCAGGATGGAAACTTAGTAACGTAATGGAACTCTGCGATAAGGTTCCAAAAACCTACTTCTGCAATCTGGCAAAACTAGCTTTTTTAACATTTAACATTCCCGTTCTACCAGAACAGAATCATATCACCAGTTCCAAAAGCCGCGACCTCTCATTTTTCCACATTCCAAATGTCGCTCGATTTGCCTGTCAATGTTCGCAGGTGCATTCAACGTCAAAGCCTGATCGACAGAGCATTAGACCGTGCATTATCTCACAACTGTCACGAAAAGCCGCTCACCAGAGCATTCAAAATAATTTAAACCTTGCTGCGAAAATTTTCTGCATTAAAGACCTCAATGGTTCTCTGCTCGAGCTCCTAAATCGCTGGTGCGATGATAAGCGTCCATACAACATCGACACCGATGGTTCCCTCCAAATTCATCCGCAAAACAAAACGAAAACCGCTAGCCTGTGTCCAATGTCGTCTGAGGAAGGTGAAGTGCGATAAGAACATCCCCTGCAAATCCTGTCTTGCCAGGGGATTGGGCAAAGAATGCCACAGAGAAGTAGTGCTACTAAGGGGCACCGTGGCCAACAGAGATTATAGAGAAGGGTCCAATTCGTCATCTGATAACAGCCTCTTTAGCGAGTACGAGATAGAAAACATCCGCATATGCGTCGAGAAACTCACCTTTGGTTTCAGCAAGGTGGACAGGTTGTTCAAGTCAGAGAAACAGAGGGAGGTGGACTGGCTGCTGTTCCACACTGATTTTGCTGCTGTTATGGCCAGTGTGGACTACTCAACTTCGCATTGCTTGTGCTCCTTTGCCAGCAGCTATATCAACTTCATCCACAACGCCGTGGTGCCCAGTAAGTTCATCAACGAGCACGAGACCTTCTGGAACGAACACGTCATAAAGGAGCCGGCCTGCTTGGTCTACACTAATTCCAGTAAGCTACAGTCAGAGCGGCCCCGAGACTATTACTTCTGGATGGCCTTGTATTACGGTACGCTCTGCAACGGTATCTACTTCGGTTCCGAACAGTTGAAAGACGAGCTAAACTTCACAAGCCAGGAATTACAGACTTTGGGGCCCAAGCTCTTCACTGCTGCACAAGACTGTCTCTGGAAGGCACAGTTTATGACCTACCCGGACATAAGAGCCATCCAGGTGTTCTGCTTATTGAGCACATGTTTCCACTCCCACGACAGTGTGAATCTTTCTCAAGCTTTGCTTGTGCATTGTATAAATATTGCCCGGAAACTCGGCTTGGATTCGAATAGGGGCGATTCTGGCTCCTTTTCGTCCGAGATAAAAAAGCGCTTGTGGTACACCCTTTGTCTCAACGACTGGCTCGATCAAATGGATAAACCTCGCTTTTACATCGAATCCACAGACCTTGAACTACCCAGTCTTATCAACATCGAAGACCTCCTTCAACCACTACCCAGAACACCATACCATGACTACTCCAGCGTCTATTACCAACGAACCATGGTGAGCATGGCACTTATCAAAAAGGGCTTATTTGAAGAGCAGTGTTCAGCGCAAGCCACTCTCGAAGCATGGACAAAAATGAACGAATTGCGTGATGAAACTTTTAGCTACTACCAGCCGAATGTGGAACCCACAAACGACGAGCTTCTCAGCTACGACTACGCCAGGTTTTTGCTTTTCTCCTCTCTCTCGGAGGAGCTTCTAGACCTCGGTCGAAGAGTATTGGCTATTGTTGGAAAAAAAACCTGGGCTGCCAAGTTTCGGTCTACTTGTATTGATGCAGCTTTGGGGAATATTTCCAGGGTATCTGCTCCAATACCGTCATACTATAGGCGTCACTGGATCGTGGTCCAACACCTCATATACGGTGCACTCACGGTTCTTCTAGACATGATCATGTTTCCCAATATTGAGTCGTGGGAAGAAAAGAAAAGCAGATTAGAGCTGGTGGAATCCACGCTTTCCGTCTTTGAAGAGCTCCAAGTCACTCATCTACCCGCAAAGCTTGGGATGGCTGTTTTACCGAAACTTTGCAAGCTTGTGCGTTTTGTTATCGTTGACCACAGAGACGGCAATACCTTTGAGGTGGAGTCCTTGAAGTTCTTTCTTGATGAGTTGCAGCTAGACATATCGCCGAATTGTGACTCCATCCCGGCAGCTACCGGACCTCAATACTTTCATTTTGGGCTGTCGCTAGAGGAAAATATCCCGAGATCTGTCAATTCAGACGACTGCACGGGTGGTTCTTTTGAAGACGAATTTCCGGGTATGTTTCTAGACACAGGCTGGTCCGAGGTGCTAATGAATGTGTTCCAGGGTTAAAGAGCTCACGAATAACCAATGTACTTTAATTCTATAGAATGGAGGTTGCTTACTTCTTAGGCTCGTGAACTTCGTGGATCATCCTCACCGAATCGGAATCAGGTGCCGAAATCACCTGGGGCTCTTCTCCTAAGGATCTTCCAATCTCCTCCAAGCTCAATCCCTTTGTTTCCACCCAGAAAAAAATAACGAGTAGCAAGAAAACCACATTGTAACCTGCGTTGATGACGTAGAACTTCCAGCCCAAGTTGTCCATAGCAATGGGGAAAACAAAAGTTCCGACAATACCGGAGGCACAGTTGGTGAACTTGAATACCGTTGCTCCCGCTGCTCTTGTCTTCATGGGAAATAGCTCTGAGGGATATAGACAATTAAGTGGTGTGATACAAAAGTTGTAAAACCCATTGAAAAGAAACATGAAGAATATCGTAGCGTATTGCCCGCTTCTGTTGGTACTATTACCGTAGATTTTCACGAAAGCCCCAAGCAAAGCAAAACTGACAATCATGCCCGTTAGGCAAACAATAGCTTGCTTCCTTCTTCCCAAATAATCAAAGGAGATAGCACCACAAACAGCACTTATAAAGTTCCAGCATGCGCTGATCAAGTTGATTTGTAAAAGTTTTTTTTCACCCGTAATTCCAGCCTGCTGGAGAATAACAGTAAGGTAATAAGTTCCCACGATTGTACCGCTCAATTCTGCAATGAGACCAAGAGATACAACCATGACTAACCGTCTCTGGTCTGGTCTACTTGGACGAATCAACGTATGCCAAGCTCCTCGAGTATCTTGCTTCTCTTCTTGAATGTCATAGTTGATCTCATCGACCATAGCTTCCGCCTTGTCTTCATCAATATTATTGCTGATCTTGAGCACTTTCACAGCATTCTGGAACTCTCCTTTTAGAGTCAACCATCTGGGAGATTCAGGAACGAAAAATAGAAGAATTATAGCCATGGCACTGGGAACTCCCTGCAAAAGTGAAGGAAGCCTCCAGGCCCACGTACTTCCAATATTCTCCGTTCCGTAAGTGATGCCTGTCGCAATAATTGCACCTATGTTAAAGCAGGTAAAGTACATTCCAACCATGAATCCTCTTATCGACTTTGGAGCTGTTTCAGCCACCATAAGCGGTGATGCAGCTCCGGCCAACTCGGTACAGAAACCAAGGACAATTCTGGCAAAAATGAACATGCCAATATTGGTGGTGGAGGCAGTTTGCAAGGCCACGCCAACGAAATTGAGCGAACAAGCTAGCAAAACGGTCATTTTCCGTCCCAAGCGGTCAGCCATAATTTGCATAAAAGGACAAGCTAGAATGTTTCCAATCCATAAACTAGCGTTCATCAAACCGTTGATCGTTGGATTGAGATTGAAGTAGTTAGTAAACTGCGGAATAGCAATAAGACTCGACATCATCATTGTGTCGTAGCCCATGGTAATAGAGTTGGCTGCAGCTGCTATACAAGTCAATATCAAAAGCAGCTTCTGTGACTGGGGCATGAACCTTGGGACATGGGGGAGATGTAACATTGGAAATCTTAGGTGATCAAAAAAAACGTCACCTCAAGGTTTACTACTTATAGTCGTTACGTGCTAAAGAGATAGATAAGCATACGGCAAAGGGCGGACCTGTCATCAATGCTAAAAGATGCCACACGAGTACTGGCGGGATTGTCACTGATAAGCCGTTGTGCGTTTAGCGCAAACTGAGTTCCGACCCAGCACTGATATCGGGTTTGACCGAAACACAGATCACAAAAAGTAAATCTTCTGATACGGCTCTGAAATGTCCAGATTTCTTTTTCCGCAATCTAGCGCTCTTGGGCGATGGAGTTGAAAACTCTCGATATCGACGATGTGCTCGACCGGTTGACCGTTCATGAGAAAATCGGTCTTGTCAGTGGCCGAGACTCATGGCACACATTTCCCGTCCACCGCCTTGGTGTTCCGTCCTTGAGAATCACCGACGGTCCTAATGGCGTCAGAGGCACCAAATTTTTCAGTTCTGTACCCACAGCGTGTATTCCCACCGGAACCGCTATGGCGAGTTGCTGGAATGCTGAATTGATGTACAAAATCGGCAAAATGATGGGTGAACAGTGTCGAGCCAAAGGCGCTCACGTCCTCATGGGGCCCAATATCAACATGGCTCGGAATCCGTTGTGTGGCCGGAGTTTCGAGACTCTCGGAGAGGATCCCGTTTTATCCGGCTTGTTGGCCCTGGCCTACTGTCAAGGAGTCCACAAAGAAAACGTCATGATATGTCCAAAACACTTGGTCTGCAACGACAAGGAGGATTTTCGTATGACGATGAATGTTCTGGTTTCCGAGAGGGCTCTCAGGGAAATCTACTTGTTACCATTCATGCTCGTCCAGAAATACGCCAATCCTGAAATGTACATGGCAGCATACAACCGCTTGAACGGTGTTCACTGCAGTGAAAATGCCTATTTGATGAAAGACATTGTCAGGGGAGAATGGGGTTTCGAGGGATGTTTCGTGTCGGACTGGTATGGAACGGTTTCCTGTGCTGATAGCATCAACGCTGGATTGAATCTTGAGATGCCTGGCCCGTCGATTTGGAGAGGGAAGCTTTTGGAAATGTCTGTTTTTCACGATACTGTGACCCAAAAATCCTTGGATGATGCGGTCAGAGGGGTTTTGTATTTGGTGAACAAGGCAGCAGGAACTGGGATTCCTGAAGACGCCTTTGAGGGCATGAAGGATGACGATGTAACCACAAAATTAGTGCTTCAGGCTGCCAGGGAGTCCATTGTGTTGATGAAAAACACAAATCATGTTCTTCCTCTTCAGAAGAACAAGAAGGTATTGATCATCGGAGAAGCAGCCATAAAGGGAAATTACACCTCTGGAGGCTGTACTGCCGTAGCTTCCTACCGTCCAATCTCCTTGTACGATTCTCTTGTGCAGCGTTGTGGAAGCTCCAACGTCACCTGGTGTTTGGGTACTTCCAATAGAAAACTGCATCCTTCGTTTTCCCTTTTGGCTAAAAGCAAAGAAGCCCGCCCCATAAAGTTCTGTGTCTATGACGATCCAAGATCTGTCACTGACCGTGAAACGATTACGGAAGAGATGGTGGGCGAAATTGATGCCATGCTTGGAGACTTCGACCCTGCAAAGCTCAGAGACATCGACCAGTTGTATGCTAATTTTCTGGTGGTAGTATCTGTACCCGAGTCTGGCACCTACAATATCAATTTGAAGGTTTCGAGTCTCGCCAGGATCTATATTGACGGTGAATTGAAGACGTGAATGATCTCGAGCATAAGAACAGTGGAGCGTTTGGCTTGGATTCTCCAGAAATTATTGAGGAGATCCATCTCGACGCTGGAAGAGATTATCTCTTTGAAGTGGACTTCGAGAGCACCATCGGCAAGTCCTCCTTTATCACGGGCTATGGCTGTGTCACCTGTGGAATTGAAAAATCCATTTCTCCAGAAGAAAGCATCAAAGAAGCGGCGACATTGGCGAAGCAGTTCGACCAGGTCGTTGTTATCACTGGTCTCAACAAGGACTTTGAATGTGAAGTTGTCGACCGTAAGAACATGGATCTTCCTCCATATCAGGATTTGCTTGTTGAGTCTGTATTGTCCAGTAAGTCAGATGCGGTGGTGATAATTGAAAGCGGTACTCCTGTCACTCTTCCCTGGGTGGACAAATGCAGCACACTTTTGCATTCTGGGTACATTGGAGAGCAGCTTGGAAATGGCCTTACTGATGTGCTTTTTGGAGATTACAATCCTAGTGCCAGACTTTCATATACTTGACCTAAGAGATACGAAGACTCCTCTTCTTCCACAAGCTTCCTTGTCGACAAAAGGTACTCCTTGACCTATCTCGACGATATTTACATGGGCTATCGCCATTTTGATCTCTGCAAGATTGAGCCACTTTTCGCTTTTGGACATGATCTCTCGTACACCTCGTTTGAGTTCAGTGACCTTGAAGTTAATGTCAACGAAGATACATTTTCTCTTTGCTTGAACGTGAAAAATACAGGCAAAATCAACGGCGCCACTATCGTTGAGGTGTACCTTGCTCAGAGAGAAGCTGCTATTCCACTTCCTGCAAAAAGTTTGAAGGGTTTACAAAAGGTTGACTGCAAAGCAGGAGAAACCGTCAAGGTCAAAGTCGGCATGAACAAGAAGATTTCCTGCTCCTACTATGATACCAGTATTTCCAAGTGGACTATGGAGAAGGCAACCTATAATGTGATGGTCGGTTCATCGAGTGACAAGATAGAACTTAGAAGCTCCTTCGATATCAAAAAGACTGCCACCTGGCTCTCTCCTGAAGAGATATAATTGGGCCCCCCTTTGATGACTACTCGTTTTTTCCAAAGAGTTATGCAAAAAACGAACATCATTAATCTGATTGGGCATGGCTTGCGAGTAATTGATCGCTCTGGGTTACTCGGTGCATTGGTCTGAAAAAGGCCTGTAGTCTCCGATTTATGTTATTTATTGAGAACAGAATACAAACATAGATAAAAGCTTTCACTGATAGTAGAAATTAATCCAGAATTTTTGCCTGCGCGGAAAATTCATAAAGCTTCACGGCTGGTATTCTTAGAAGTCCGAATAAGCCTTGCGCAGAATAGAAGGGAATTGGTCATGCACAATTCACTAATCCAAAACACTCGCTTTCGTATATTGTACCTAAATATGTTTCTTGAGAAAAAGCCTCTTCTCAAGAGGGGTTTTGCATTCATCGGGTAAGACCAAAAAACTCCTTAGCTTTATATCGTCTTAACATTACCTCCAATAACTCAACAACCAGTCTGTCAAATGTCTTCAACCACTGATAGCAAATTTGCACTGACTGCTACAACCTCTTCTGGCGGCTTCTATAGTGGGACCCTGGATTGGCTAACGGTGCAGTGTACTGATTTATCTACAACGAGAACCTGGGAGCTTGATCCTTCGGTTTTTGACTATATATGTCTTGAAGGAACTGCGCACGATATGGCGACCCTTACAAAAAGCTCAAGAGTGACGTTTCGTAGCCTCTCCTCCAACGACTCGCCTCCGATGAAGGTTTCTAGTGTGCTTATCTTGTTGATGACACTCGTAAGCTACGTCGTGCATTGAAGGGAAAGCGCTTCTGTTCTCGATTGATTGAAGAGTTATCTCCACTTTTAGGTCTGGGTGTTAAATAGAAGCTTAATCATATTTTGGTGTATTTAAACCTCTGAGTTCGATGGTCACCTGCCCGAAACAAAAGCTTCATCAGGTTTCCAAGTGGGCAGCAGTTCCTACAAGCTGTATTACCGGCAAAAAAAGGGGGAGGATGTTCTTCAAAAGCTTTTTCCCCAGTGCCAATGATGGGAATCAAAAATAAGAAAAAAAAAAAGGAAAAAGAAAAAGCCGATGAAGCCTAAGGAAAACCGTGTTCTGGTGTTCTGCGATCGCCGAGAAATGATTAAAAGAGAGGAAAACCTTTGAGACCTGCCAAGAATGCTGTCGCTGTTCGGCAAATTTCTTAGGTATCAGGGCTCCTACAACTCGTTCCATGCTGGTCATACATTCACCGGAGTCCAGCATGTGACCGTGCACCGAAAGGCGCCAGCGTTACGATATTTGGCCAAATATGCATTCACCAAACGGAGCCGGTGTGCTATTGTAGTGGGGCAATTTATGTAGAATTTTGCATTTGGTTGAATGAATCAACGCTCATAGAGGTCCAGGTGGGACAGAAGGGGGCAACTTACCATGGTAATAAGATCTAGTAGCAGAGTTGTTGTTCAAAAAAGACAGTGATAATCCTCCCAGCCCTATGGCTCCATAAAATGCTTTGATGAACCTCCCAAAACAATTGCACAACAGGCTTTCCTGATTCGAGAAAGCTTCGATGCTTGAGCCGCACAGGATCCAAAGTCTTCGCTGCATTGATGCCGATTTTGGCTTTGTCAGAATCTCCCTTTAACGGTCGGCCGGTTTCTAGTCACCTGTTCTTTATCACGTTCACCCACCCACGGCCCAAAATTTGCCGATCTCACATAAGCGAGACCCTGCGATCTTCCTCGCGTTTTAAAGGAAATCCTGATCAGGAACATGTCAAGATATTGAAAGTTCTGATGAGATTTAGGAAAAGCTTACTTGCAATTCCCCGCTTGATCATTTTCAACTAAGCTTTATTTACCTAATCTCTCTGATCTGTGTTTTGGCTCAGTATAATTTCAATGCAAAGGGATCCACTCTGCGTCTATCCTGTGGAGAATTGAACAATAGGTCTGTGCCTTGTTTCATTTAGTGAAGCTGCATGGTTCGAGTTGTTTCTGTCTCCCAAAAAAGCACCGAGTTTATGCAAACAGACTAAGGACTGCATCGTTTTAGCCGTTCCACGTATAGCACAAGTTGACCGCCAGTTTTCAACCGTGGGGGTATAAAGCCAGTGCTGAGGCTGAAGTTCCACCTCATCCCTGACATTCGCATGGTACAGTCGTTCAACTTACTAAAGAAGACGTATGTAAGGTTTATTTTGGCCTCGGGCCTCGTGGGAGTTACCTTGTGGGGTTACCTTGTGGCCTCATGGGGATCCTTATTCATGAGACTTCCTGAATTGATGGGATCAATTGCCCGGATACTTAATTGATGGGGAACTTAATTGATGGTATTCCTCAATCGACGAGAATTTCCGTCACCTAATAAAGAACATCAATTGAATTGATGAGACTTCCCTTAATACGAGAGCCCCAATCGAATTGACGAGACCCAATCAGGAGAACCCTAATTGAGGCACATTAACAAATCAATTGCTAACATCCAGATTCTCTTGCCCTCCTATCGTGGTCACCTGACTGAAGGTTTCACCTAGGACGACAGAAACAACTCCTTGCTCTGGGTCGACATTCTCGAGGCCGAAGCCCACAGAGTGTTCTTAGATGACAAGAACACAGAGGAGAGACTCCAGGTCTTGAAGATTCAAGGCAAGACCCAATCCTTTGGCGCCCTTGTCAAGACCAAGGATGTGGACACCGTCATCATCGCCTCCAAGAGCGAAATTAGCTTCGGTAACTTCAAGACTGGTGAAATCAAGCCTTTCTTGGTTTACCCGTTCACCGACGAGCAGAAGTTCTGTTTGCGTTCCAACGACGCCAACGTCGACCCATGGGGAAACTTGTGGATTGGCCAGATGACCGACTACCAGCGTACTGGCGACGAAGTCAAGGACGAGAGTTTCTTGTTCAGAATCGACCACAAAACTGGTGAATTCAAAATTATGCAAGACCACGCTCTGATCTCCAATGGTCTTCTCTTCGACAAGGACGGTACGAAGCTCTACTGGACCGACTCTCTTGTCCAAAAGGTGTTCTCTTTCGACTACGACCCTGAGACCACCCTCAGCAACAAGACCACTCTTATTGATGTCGTGCCTGCTTTGAAGGCTCTGAAGGAGTTCTCCGACAAGGACGCTGAGAACTTCGTTCCAGATGGATTTGACTTCTCCGCTGACGGTTACATTTACCTGGCTGGTTTCGGTACTGGCTCTCTTGTCAAGTTCAACCTCAAGGGTGAGGTTGAGCAGATCTTCAAGTTGCCTGCTGGTCAAGTTACCTGTGCTGTGATCGCTGGTGACGGTGACCTTTTCATCAACACCGCTTTCCTTGATGAGAACGACCTCGGTGCCGTGTCCAACTCTTCTTCTGAGAAGGAGGACTTGGGTGGCCACCTTTTCAGAGTCAAGGGTGCTAACTTGAAGCCTCGTTACAAGGGTATCTGGCAGGGCAGATACGAGTAAGAAAATAGTTAAGTTTAAGGTTTCACCTTTTACTGTCTAATCTATGAGTTTACCCGCATTAAATCTTTTGTAGTCACCTCGAGTACGTTTGGAAGGCTGCCGAGAATGTTCAATTGTGGCTCGCATCAGTAGTTCGAAAATCGATCAAGAGGTTGAATTTCATGCTCAATTGGGAATCGCTAGGCAGCCTCGAGACTTATTGTGAGTGTATCATCAGCCGTACGTAGTTGCCTTTGATGCAACACTCATATTGAGTTCCTGATAAAGCTATAATGTGGATCGATGAATGATAAGCTAAATTAGGGAGAGAAGCGTAATCAGTCGATTTCTTGATGAAGGTGTTGACATATTGTTGATTCCGCCTCCCCAAACTGGTTACAAAGTAAAAAAGGTGAAGACTCTTTTGAGAAACCTGGTAGTAGAGGCCCTTGAGTGCAGTAAGTTTGAACTATAGACTGTAATTCAAATATGTAGCTGTTTGAATCCCCTCATATAGCTTTACTAAATAGCGAAACAATTCTATGTTCGTTCCATGATCTTACTCCATTTATACTATGTCTTGATTTGTGGAAAGTGGGTCTCACTTTTGTATTCACACCGCGATTCTACCCTCTTCTCTTGAACCGTAAAGTTAATCAGTCCACGAAAAATGCAATTTACAACAAAATTTGCTCAATTTAGAAAAATCTAAGCAGAAAATGGATATCAGATGAAAGACCAGCTTTTTTCATACCTTTCTCGCAACTAGGGCTGCTTTACTTGACTAACATTGATTTGCGCATACACTTCTAGAAATAGAGACATGGTAGCGCGTACAACACGTAATAATTAGTCAACAGTGAAGCCGTGATGGGCAATGTGATTTAAGCCTCCTTTGAAAGAGTCAATTCAAAGTCCACCTCAACACGTTAGCCAATCTCATAGCTGTCAGCCACAACATACCAAAGAGAGATCCTCAAACCACGATCAAGAAAAATGAGCTCACTAGAGAAATTCATTTTCCTTGCACAAGTTTCTCTGAGGAAAGGAGCTATAGGGGATTGCGGGGTCTGGCGTCTCTAATGTCCAAGGCGCATCTCTACCAGTCCAGCTACATTTTTGTACTTCCCTCCCGAAAGCCCGAGATTTCTTGTGTCCAAAGATGCACTTAAAGAGCGAGGAGTATCTTGGTTAGATTTTACGTTTGTGAAGAGTTGCTGTGTAGTGGATGGTGATCGGAGTCCTGCTGTTCGGAAAAAGACCAGACAATCCCGAGGCCGAGCATCAAGGTCATGAAGGGTCAGTCTTCATTGGTTAACACTTGCTGAATAAATGACGCACTTTTTTAGAAAAGAGGCTTTCCATTCTTTTTATAGACTGATATAGGAGAATCGACCATCATTGGCGAAAGATTGCGATTTGACTCCTTGCATAACGCTGCCACGAATACTTCGACTGGGGCTTATAGCGTTATTTAATTGCAGCTCGTGGGATAAGGTAAACGAGGCTTATGGATGTTTGGGGATGGAAATTTAGTGAGACGATGTGTAATCCGCATACTCATGAACCGAGTAATTTGCATAGCGGCTATTACATTCGAACTTTCCATAAGACTAGAGAGCACACCATTTCTACAAGACGAATATCATTGGAGCTCACAGGTGGCTGAAAAAAAATAGCGTGATGTTGCTTGATGTCATCCAACGATTGACACCTTTAAAGCCTCGGGTTTATGCATAATTGCGTCAAAACGTGGAGCCGTGTTCTATTATTAGTGCGCCATAAGCAATTGCAGCCACTTTCTGGGGTATATATTAGACCCAATCAGTCCCACTTTCTCTCTATAGCCCAGTCAAATCCAAATGAAGCTTTCCAACATCACTCTCCTCGCCACTTCAGCTCTTGCATTCGAATCCTTCGAACTTGAGATCACCTCATCTAACAACGAACTCAACGGCAAGGGCCTCCTGATCCTTCACGAAGGCGCTGGAGCTGGTGTTTTTGGCATCTCTGACACTCACGACGACAAGTATTTGTACGATGCGAAAAACAAGACTCTCTTCCAGTACCAGGCCTCTTTACAAGCCAATCTTGGTATTTGGGGTCCATTCCTTGCGATTGGCCCAGCTGTTGATCCTAAGGATGTGACTTTCGACAGCGAGGGCAACCTCATTTTTGTTGAGAACATTTACGCATGTAAGAATGTGACCGATGCTTACAACTACTTCACTGACAAGTATGGTCTTATCGTCGGAGAAGTTCCCAACGAGACTTGTGTTGACATCGGTCTTAAGAAGGTCAACTGAGGGTTCTTCTGCTGAGTCTAAAAAAAGCAAGCTGAAACTATCGCTTGATATAGGAATAAAAGAATCTAGAGATTAGCGAAGAGTAGGGTAGAAGGAGGTGGAACTTTGGTGTTCTTAAATAAGATTATCTTATGCTTCGGTGTAGGTTACATGCGATGTTATACTTCAGCCCCTTTCTGACTTCAGTGGCTTGGTGACGTCCATCAATGAATGCAGATCATAGTGTTGACAGGCTTGCTGATTTGGAGTTATCTTCGAAAAATACCACGCCCACGTAACCTTCATATATTTGATCCTCCAGATAGCGCATGGCTTTCACATCAATATCTTGGCGTACTCACAAATACCAGAACAGCATTTCTGACACCACCCTAAATGTGAGCTACAACCGTGTCCAGTGGGTTTAAGTTCAAAGAGGCTCTAGTTCATCATCAATTGCTGGCAATTGCATCGAAATTTCGGTATATTCGTGAAAGTCGAACAGCCTTCTGATTGGCTTAAATCCTTCATTGTCACCTCGCCAATACTCGCGGTTAGCATCACCACTAATGATTTTATGATAGTTTGGTTCTTTTTAGCTCTACTGTGTCTTGCAGCACTCACAGGTGCTTCTTCTGTACCTAAAAAAGACTTTGAGGCAAGACAATACTTTGTTGTCGAGATTGACCACTCTCACCTGCCCCACAATCTACATTCGTTCATTGAAAGCCACTCTGAGCTCCAATTCGAACACCCCGTAAGAGGATTGGACGATCATTATGTTTTTAGTATCGACAAATCTCACGATAATATGGGATTCTTGGGCAATTACAACTCGGAGAATCACGAACTCATGAAACGAGCTTCTGGGTATGAAGATGCCCATGACGCCTTGATTAATCACCCCGGTCTAAAACTGGTTCACATGTTGCATCCAAAAAAGCTTGAGCGCCGAATGCCTGTTCCAATTCCCGGGGATGAGGAAATAGCACCTACTACCGATTCTCTGCAAGATGTGTTAAAAGAGGTGAGTGAGAAGCTTAACATCAACGATCCACTCTTCCTCCGTCAGTGGCACTTGATCAATACCCAATTCCCCGGAAACGACGTCAACGTCAAAAATGTATGGTACGAAGGCATTCGTGGGAAAAATATCACCGTAGCTGTGATAGACGATGGGTTGGACCATGACCTGCAAGACTTGAAGGATAACTTCAACGCCGAGGGATCGTGGGATTTCAACGAAAACAAGAAATTGCCTACTCCTCATCTTTGGAATGACTGGCACGGTACTCGTTGCGCTGGTGAAATAGCCGCTGTCAAGAACGATGTCTGTGGAATCGGTGTTGCTTTTGAGGCCAAGGTGAGTGGAATAAGGATTCTTTCCGGTGTCATCACCCAAGAAGACGAGGCGGCCGCCTTGGTTTATGGCCTTGACACAAACGACATTTACTCGTGCTCCTGGGGCCCCAGCGATCTCGGTAAAACTGTGGCTGGTCCCGATATGATTGTACGGAAAGCCATGATCAAAGGGATCCAAAAAGGCCGTCAAAACAAAGGTGCAGTTTACGTGTTTGCCAGTGGAAACGGGGCCCAGCATTATGACCAGTGCAATTTTGACGGCTACACCAACTCGATTTATTCAATTACTGTGGGCGCAATAGATCATAAGAACTTGCATCCGGTCTACGCCGAAGCCTGCTCCGCTGTTATGGTTGTCACTTACAGCTCGGGCTCCGGAGAATTCATTCACACCACAGACATCAAAAAGAAATGCTCTCTGGGCCACAGCGGAACGTCTGCGGCAGCTCCTTTGGCTGCGGGTATATATGCTTTGGGTTTGGAGGCTAACCCCGATTTAACCTGGAGAGATGTTCAGCATATTTCGGCCCGGGCCGCCGTTACTGTTAATGAAGATGATGGTGACTATCAAAAAACAGCACTTGGGCTAAAGTACTCCCACAAGTATGGATACGGCAAGATTGATGCCGAAAAGCTTGTGGAGGAGGCAAAGAAATGGAAAAACGTTAAGCCCCAGGCTTGGTATTATGCGGATACTGTTCAGGTAGAGCAGTCGATTAGTTCCAATCTGCTGGCTGACAGTGACTGGATTTCAAGTGCCATGAATATTACCGAGGATGATTTGCAGCTTGTGAACTTCGAGTCTGTTGAGCATGTTACAGTGACCGTGAACATAGAGTCTAAGATCCGTGGAAACATCAAGGTCAGGTTAATCTCGCCCCACGGAATCGTCAGTACACTTGCGGAACCACGGCCTTTGGATCTATCCGACCAGGGACTCAAGAACTGGACATTTCTGTCTGTGGCTCATTTTGGCGAGGACGGTGTCGGCGAATGGAAACTAGAGGTATCGAGCTCTAAAGGGGAAAATAGCTTGAAGTTCAAGAATTGGCAACTTCGCCTTTTTGGAGAGGTGATTGACGCAAGAAAGGCCGAGGTATACGACATTAACAAGGACTATGCAGCTGAACGTCGTGATTTCCAAAAGGAAAGAGGCCCACAAACAACCAGAACGGATCCCCTGCCATCAAAAGCCACAACAGACACTGCTACCGAGACTGAAACTAACGGTGGAGAGCAGAATCCCGAGGAAGCTGAGAAAATTTCGGAAAACAAAAGTCAGGACGACAAGAGCTTTCTCTTTTTGAGTACTGCTGAGTTTTTATTGACTCTATCGGTGTTATTTTTCATCCTTTCGGTAATGACCATGAGATACTACACGCCCCGGCGTGAAAAAAGACGACGCAGAAGTGACGGCATCGAGTTTGATCTTCTACCAAGCGAGGATTATAGGAACAGCACCGAGGAGGAAAGAGACACGTTGATTCTGCTGGGCCAAGGTTATTCTGATGAAGCCAATCCAGAGAATCCAGGCATTTCTGGAAGTAATTTGTTCCAGATAGGCGATGATGCCGAAGACCAGTCACAAGGTGAAAACAGACAGACACCAGGTATTTGAGATGTTGGGGAAGCACTGCTGACATATTAATTGGAGGGTAAACATGGTGTCTTAATAAGATAGGGCGGGTCCCAAACATAACACCGCCTTTATTAATGAAAGAGCTCAGGAAGCTGAATAATAATAGGTAATTAATTTTAATTAGACCACTTCGTCGAGGTTTTTGAGATTTATGACGGCAGCCAAAAGAAGTAGTTCTCTTGCGATGTCTTCTGATGACTAGGTGTAATGACTAGCGTTTAAATGATTACTATGTCTGTAATATAAAGACTTTCTTCTTCTATTGGATACATTAAGATGTCAAAACTTTTTTCTACAGAGTATTTCCGTACTCAGATCCTCACAAGACATAGAAAGACCCTCGTATCACATCAACTGAGTAACCTACCCTTGAGTCCTTTCCACGAGTGGAAAGTTCTCTGCGTATTCCTAATTAATATTCGAATCCATTCAATTAAATTATTAACGAATAAGAGGACCCTAAAGCATGATCCAGTCGACGCTCTTCTCAATTTTGAACGACTCAGAAAGCTCAAGCTTGTCGCTCGAAAAACCAACAGCAACCTCGTAATCACCAGCTTCCAAAGTCCACAGTTTGATGTTGGTGTCGTAGAACGAACAAGCCAACTTTTTGTCAATGCTGACCTTGGCGGTGACAGAAGCACCGGCTTTGCTGGACACCTTGGTGAAACCCTTCAAGCTCTTGACAGGGTTAGGAACAGCAGAGCTCTTTGGCAAAACGTAGGCCTGGACCACAGCGTCACCATCGACTTTTCCGGTGTTTTTCACCTCAACAGACAACTCGATAGTCTCTTCGCCAACATCAACCTTGAGATCCTCCAACTTGAAGGTAGTATAGGAAAGACCGTGACCAAAAGCAAACAAAGGCTCGATCTTGTGGATATCGTTGTGGCGGTAGCCCATGTAGATATCGTCAAGATAGGTCATAGACAAGCTATTATCAAGATCGAAGCTGGTAGCTGAAGAGGTGTCCTCGTATCTCTTGGGCCAAGTGTATGAGAGCTTACCGCTTGGGTTGTAGTCGCCAAAGATCACATCGAACAAGGCATTTCCAAGCTCCTCGCCAAGGTAGCCAGAGTGCAAGAGAGCCTTGGCCTTCTTCTCCCAAGGAAGGGTGACTGCTGTTCCACTCTCAATGACAACGACAGTGTCCGGGTTGCTTTCCAAGACAGACTCGACAAGCAAATCCTGGTAAGGGGGCAAGTCCATGGACTTACGGTCGATGCCTTCAGTCTCAAAGTCCTTGTTGAGACCAGTGACGACGATAACCTGCTCGTACTTTTTGGCAAGCTCAGAAGCCTCCTTGATGTAATCCTCAGTGGCTACAGCCTTTTCAAGACCACAAGCCAAGCAGCCGGCCAGAAGTCCACTGGCAGCGGTGCTCTCAAAGTCGATCTCAAACAAATAGTCCTTGCCTTCTTCCAAGTAGACCTCCTCGAAAATAACCGGAGCGGTCATACCCATGTCACTGCCAGACTGGTGATTGTTGTTGTTGGTACCCACAACCTTGCCGTCGATGTATACCAGAGCCTTACCAGCCACCTTCAAGTTGAATCTCCAATTGGTAGATTCTGGGACATTGATGGTGACCTGGAAGTTGGCGTTCAAGTGATGGCCAGGTCTGATCGTGGAGGGGTCGTACTCAAACATCATGATATCCACTTCTGGAAGAGCCCTTTCGGTGAGAACCTTTCTATCCTTGACGGTTCTTGGCTCGTCGAACGTGCGGTAAATGATGGGCTTCTTGGTCTTGTCCTTGGCGTAGAGCGCCAAAGAAGGAAGGACCCTTCTGTTTGGAGCACCCATGACCCAGTCGACGTTGGAGTCACCGAGATTCTCCACCAAAGAGTCGTACAAAGAGACAGTGTGGTAAGCGTTCACAGTACAAGCACCGCCAGCACAGTAGTTGGCCTTTTTCGCCGACTCACCAATGAGCAAGACCTTCTTCTTTTGCAAGGGGAGAATGCCCTCGTTTTTCAACAACACAAGCGACTCTTTGCCGGCCTGGCGGGCGAGAGCATCGACTTCCTTGGTGTGGAGTTCGCCTTCATCGGCATCCTCAGGAATTCCAGTCTTAGCTGCGCCGTTCACCAAGGTCAACACACCCCTCACGGCCTCGTTCAAGGACTGCTCCGTTATGGTGTTGTGTTTGACGCAATTCATCACAAGGCTGCCTCTCCAGACGGGAGGACCAGGCATTTCAAGGTGAGTTCCGGCGTTGAGACTCTCAGCACATGAGACAGTTCCGAACCAGTCGGACATGAAACAGCCGTTGAAGCCCCACTCCTTCTCGACGATTTCCCGCATCACGTACTCGTTTTCGACGCCGTGCTTGCCTCTCACCTTGTTGTACGAAGTCATGTACGACTCCGGGTCGTTTTGCTTCTGCACGATCATGAAAGGAAGCAAGTAGATTTCTCTGAGTGCACGCTCGGAGAGCTCCACATTCATGGACATACGGAGGTCCTCCTTGTCGTTGCAGACCAAGTGTTTTGGGCAGATCATGACCTTCCTCTCCTTGATACCCTTGGACAAAGCGGAGGCCAAGAGACCGGTCAAAATGGGGTCCTCGCCGAGCGACTCGAAACTCCTGCCGCTCAAGGGGTTTCTGGCCATGTTGATGGTGGGTCCCAAGATAAGATGGGCGCCTTTGGCCCTGGTCTGGTCTCCCATCATCTTACCAAGCTCATACATCAAGTCTGTGTTCCACGAACACGCCAAAACCGTGCCGCTCGGAATGGACGCGGTGGGCACCGGGTCGGTGAATTGGGTGCCTCTGACGCCGTAGGGCCCGTCGGAAAGTCTCAAGGAAGGAACACCAAGACGGTGGACCGGGTGGGTGTGCCAGAAATCTCTACCACTGGTGAGGTAGGCTTTTTCTTCCAAGGTCAATTTGGAGATCACGTCCGGGATGTCGATTTGTTTCACCTCCATGGTTGCTTTTTTGATGGGAGAACATTGGGAGGAAAAGGCCCAGTTAAGTAGTTCGAGGTGAATAGGAGTGGGGGAATATTCATGCACTATTAGAGCCGCCGCACTCGCTAATATTCCAGTCCACACTGGGATGCCGAGCCGCCGAAAAGGCTCTAGAAGATCGTCAGCCTATATTGATTTTGCTTAGAGATCAAAATCCATTGAACACCAATCGTGAACCATCCACCAGCAATGAGCCAGCTCATTAAATTAGCCGAAGTTCCAGTCCTGCACACAACCCGAACGAGGGTTTCGGTGTTGATAATTCCGAAATGCGGGAGCTGCATTACCGCCTTGGAGGTTGCCTCTATCGGCCGGCCGTTCGGCACGCAATAAGCCCGAACTTTAGCGGTTTCGAACAATGGCTTGGAGAAGGGTTCCGCTTAAAAACGAGGATTGTGCGTTTACCCCGCCATTCGAACCAACAAAGCCTTCCGTCTTTTGGCGCCCTGAGGGTTGTTTGAAAAATTCTCGGAACGGAACTTGACCGCTCCGTCGGGCCTAGAAGGTGAGTTTTGGGTGTTCAGTTTTCCTTGGTTGAATTGTTGGTATTTGGTAACGCAGAAGTGATGCTGTGTTTGGGCTTGTCGTAGTTTCGTGGAAGTGTGGGATGTGCCAGAATTCCTTAGTTAAACGATACGCTAGGAGGAGTGAAGAGAAGAAAACGAGAAAACTTTGGACAAAGAGGTAATTCAGTTCATCGATTTTAGTTTCTTTGTCGATTGTGCCAATTACTCGGCCATCCGTCCAATTCCTCGAGAACCGGGTATAGCTTGTTGGTAGCCTTGTACAAGGCTGTCCCTCTAGAAGTACCTTCAAGCCGGCTGAATTTTTCCTTTAAAGTTACAAGAAGACTTTACTAAAAATGAGCCTGATCGCCCTCTAGTTATCAGTGACGCTTACGATGATGTGGTACATGGCGTATCACAGAGTTTTTCACTACGTGGTCCACACTTAGAATTCTGACTTGGGGTAAATCGTAGAAGAGAAAAGTGGGTCAACTCAGTGCTTATTGGAGTATATGAATCAGTTAGATAAAAGAATGCCTTCTTTCTTGAACAAAGTAGCTGCAAAATGGCTGCAAAATGGATCAGAACACTATCAAACACCGACCTCCTCTTGCTCAGTCTCAAATCTGGGTATTCCCGGCTTGCCGACTTTGCCCAAAAGCATATCAAGAGAAACTGGCACGAATTTGGGCCAAACGAATCGCTTCAATAATCATTCCGCTTCTTTCCTACAGAGCGGAACATCATTCCTCCGAAACCCATCTCACTCCGCACTGCATCTCTTATAACCCACCTACATTCACGATGATTCCTAAAAACAAAGAAAATCGGGTCAATGCTTTTGAAAAATAAAGTAGCAGCAATCACAGGCGGAGTCACAGGCATCGGCAGAGCAATTGCCATGGAAATGGCCGCTCAAGGAGCCAAGGTGGTGGTCAATCATCTAGACACTCCAGAACAAGCTAAAATTGCCGACGAGCTTGGAGAAGAAATAGGGCCCGAAAACTTCTTGGCCGTGCCGGGCGATATCTCCAAACCGGAAACAAGCAAGCTCTTGGTTTCAAGGACAATTGATCGGTTCTCCGAACTCAACATCTTCGTGTCCAATGCTGGAATCTGTCAGTTTGCTGAGTTCATCGATATGGATCCCGAAATCTACTACAAAACCGTGGACGTCAACTTGAACGGCTCCTTTTTTGCAATCCAGGCTGCTGCTAAGCAGATGAAGGCCCAAGGAAAGGGTGGAAGCATCATAGGGATCCTGTCCATTTCCGCTCTTGCTGGAGGTTCAAGGCAAACCCACTACACGCCGACCAAAGCTGGCATTGTCTCTTTAATTCAGTCTACAGCTTGTGCTTTGGGCCCCTACGGCATCAGGTGCAATGCCATTCTTCCAGGCACAATCCAGACAGTTCTCAATGAGGAGGACTTGAAGGACGAAGCAAAGAGAACATATATGGAGGGAAGAATCCCGCTTGGGAGATTAGGAGTTACGCAGGATATTGCTGGTCCTGCGGTGTTTTTGGCTAGCGACATGTCCGGTTACATGAACGGCGCTCAGCTTCTTGTTGATGGTGGAGCATTTGTCAATTTTCAGTAACCGGTTGTTAGGACAAGTCAATTGGAGGCCAGCCAGTTTGCCGGGATCAGGGTTGAATTTACCGAGATGCCTAAAATTCTGAATCGGCAAACCGCAAAGTTCCGTCGCTTCTTTTCTGGCTGTTCAGGCAATCACAAAGTGAGTAGAACTTCTTCTCCGGAAATTCAGAAGCTTTTAGATTTTTGGTACACCCCCTGCATTACACTTTGACAGCATAGGACGGCGTTGTTCACGGAAAGCTACACCATCAATACCTAAACTTACGATAGAATCGATCTGTGAGTAGAGTTATATAAAATTCAAATGTAAGCGCACCATCAAAGATTGTACGCCTCAATGCAGTTGGTCTCGTAGATTTTCCTCTTGTCCTCCTCTGAAGCGTGGACTCGGTCCAATAGGATTTCTGATACCGAAAACCACTGGGAGCACAACTCATCAGCACCATACACACTGGTCACAGGCCAATTGCTGGCCCATAATGTTCTCTCGGCGCCCCAGAGATCGTAAGTCACCTTGAACCATGGAAAGATCTTTTCGGCGATTTTTTTTAAATCTCTGGGGGTGTCACTGGAGAGTTCCAGAAAACACCCCGAAAGCTTCATGTACGAGTTAGGGGTGAGGTTGTACATCTCGGTCATAAGAGCCTGCCACTTGATAAATAGCTCGTTTTCTTCAATTCCTTCGACGTCAAGCTCGAGATGGGGTTTGGTCAAGTGGTTGATGATGTACTTCAAGTTGGGCACCTGGCGAAAGAGCTCAACCGATTCTTCAAATTGCCAGATTCCGCCGTTGTGCACATCAATACCGTAGTCGAAAATGTAATCGTTCGCCTCGAGCCATTTCAATCCCTCGATGGCTTTTGGGTCCAACATGGTCTTCGGAGGCTTGTCCTGAAAAAGGTACCGGTACCCCTTGACGAGCTTCTACTGGTCTTCAAGATCTTTCTGCAAAACTTCCACAAACTTAGTCATTTGTTCTCCCCAGGGAAGGGGAATCAATGGAACCAAAGCTTTCACATAGCCAGGTTTCCCGGGGTCTTCACCTTCCAGAGTCTTCGTGTTGTACCGCAGAACGTACTTGCATTCGTCAATTGCGTTTCTCATACCCTCAATTCCCCTATCTAAAACATGGGAGCAAAGAGCTTCTATCCAGACGATTCCAGTGATGGTGTATCTTGGATCTTTGGATCTGGTGT
This sequence comes from Candidozyma heveicola, assembly GCA_003708405.2. NCBI lineage: Eukaryota > Fungi > Ascomycota > Pichiomycetes > Serinales > Metschnikowiaceae > Candidozyma > Candidozyma heveicola. The sequence continues at coordinate 855,510 of PPOB02000006.1, forward strand.
ACTCTGTGAGACGGTGGTTTCCTGCAAGTTCGTCAGGGTGCTCTCGGAGCCAGATATGCTTTAAAGAGTCATCAATAAGGTGTATATGGGAGTCCACTATCTGATACATGGAAAAGGTGTAATACAGATTTTTTCTTTAGTCTGAGGTTTATGCTGCACGCAATTCGAGACATATGCGGGTTGTATGCATACCACACATAATAAAGGTACAACGCGGGGCACAGGAGCGGAACATTGAAAACCCGACTCTGAGGATGTGAGGAATAATCTGGAGTACGCCAGAGTCGTTTTCGGTACTTTTTCTGACAATGGACTTTTTTAAAACATAATCCAATTGGAATTTTAACCTGAGTGGACCTTGTGGCCCGCGATTCTTTACTGAGTACTTCAAGTCAGAGAATCTCTCGAATTTTGTAGTGAAATTGGCTATGTATTGTCAGTGACCCATCGTCGGTAAGCATTTGTGATAGCTACAAAATAAGCAAGTGGCGTGGGGTCTTGAATTTCGACATTTGCTTTTTTTTTATGAAAAATTGAGTTTCTTTGTGTTTCTCACCATTTTTACAAGGCGCCTCAGCTTTTCGAAATTGGCCCGCAAAGTGTGAAAAAAAAAAACAACGCTTTCGAGTGACATAGCATTTGTTTGTGCAAATTTGCACCATCTTTTGAAACTTCATTGATTGCAGATAGGATCTAGCTTCTTGTCACTAGTAATTGCCCTTAAGCATCAAATATACGGATCCGAACAGGGCTTATCATGAAAGTGGATATATGACCAAAGTATGGAGGTATGGCAAGTTTCCATATTGTATCCGTCTATCGACTCATGAGCGTAGAGCTCTTCCAAAAAGAAGTTCTTAAGGCAAAGTTCTGTGGAGAAAATGGTCAGAACATCTTTACGAATTTGGTTTGCTAATGGAGCGGAACTGGCAAACAATCAATTCCTGCTCCTGTTTCCCAAAGCTGTCACTGGTAGTTAGGCAGCGTCACGTTGTGGCATTCAAAACTAATTTCTAAAAACCTGGTACAATTGAGCTCCACCAAGTGACACCAGGCAATGGAGCATTTTTAATTCTTTGAACTCAATTCTTATACCCACTCAAGATTCCAAAAGTACTTGTCAGATTCTTCAAACATGAACTCCCTACGCCCGGTGACCATCCTGTGGCCTTCCATTCAGTACAAACTCAATAAGCTAAAGCATACTTTCCACCTCAACACATCCCGCAAAATGCTCCTCATAATTCTTCCAGCCAACCACGTCCTGGTTGAGGGGAGCCCTGCCCAAGTAAGTCTCGCCAAACCCAGTGGCCTGCTGAATTGCTCTTTTGATACCAACCACTCCAAAACGCACCACAAGCTCTTCGCCCCGAGTAGCGTACCACTGCAATTTCTGTGCTTTGGTAATATTGCCCAGATCGTACGCTTTCAAAATGTTCACGTAAAGCTTGGGAAACGCTCCGCTCAAAGCGTCTACTGTTCCGTCAAATCCAACAGAAAGAACAGGAAGCAAGATCTGGCCCAAACCGGTGAGACAGGAGAAATCGGTGTTTCTGATAGACGGATCCAACCCAATTGCAGCATGATGTGCCACGTCTCCGTGGGAGATCTTAGTGCCCACAATGTTAGGGTGCTTTGAAAGAGCCACCACAGTACTTGGTTCTACAACCACACTGTTTGTGACTCCGGGGTAGATGTAAACGAGAATAGGCAACTCCGAGTGGTCGGCCACCTCCGTGTACCAGTCAATAATGCCCTGCTGCTTTAAGGAGGCACCAAAGTAGGAACTGGGCAAAACCAAAGCGTGTGAAGCTCCGGCATTTTTCAAAGACAGAATTTCGGCTACAGCTTCTTCGACGCTGTGCTGGCTGACTCCGCCGAAAATGGGGAAGTCAGGAATGCCTTGGCGGATGTGGGAGACCACCTGGGCCCTTTCTTCTCTTGTCAAATGGCAAAGCTCTCCTGTGGAACCCATGACAATGAGGCCTGAGATGCCGTTATTCTTCAAGAACCGGGCATGCTGGAGCTGGGTCTCGAAATCAATGGTTTTGGTGTCTTTTTTGAAAAACGTGGGGACAGGTGTGTAAATTCCTCTTTGGATCATATTGGAGTTGGGTGGAGAGAACCAAAGTCGGGCCTGGCTGAAAATTATACCCCAGATTGTCGGAACATTATCGGAGCGCTCCCCTCCATGCACCCCACAATTATGGGGGTTTGATAGTCTGCATGATTACCGCGTGATTCAGGAAGGGTTTGAAAAATCATGATTCCGTAGTGTCAGCTCGTATTGTGTATTGTAATTCGTGTCCAACTCCTGAGACGATAGATGCATGGTAATCACTGGAAGCAAAATCGCTTAACTCTGTCTTTCGCACGTAAATCTTCTCTTACCTCTACAGAAAATCTACGTCATGCGACGCATTTCAGATTTCCAAAGACCCTCAATCCAGCCTCCACAGTCCTATCCTCTGCCCAAGTAAATCACTATCATCTCTCCATTTCTAGAAAACTGGTACACCGGTTTCTGGGAGCTCGTAGTTGTCGTAAATTCTGCACGTTATACACAGGAACACATTGGGATGCATGACAAAGGCGGAGACCCGTCAAGCCCCACCTTCTACCCCGATGGACGCACAAAAGATTCTCCGAAACGTGGCGCATCGCGAAATGCTTCAACTCATGTATGAACTATAAATCTGCAAAACTGGCCTCCAAAGATCATCGAAAATGGCATCGGACTCAGCCACAAAAATCTTCGCTGAAGACGGAAGCCTCAATTTGCAAGACAGTGAAATAATGCTCAGCGCCAATAAACAAGCCGCTTTGGCTCAACATGACTTGGACCATCGTCTTACTAAATGGCAGGCAGTGAAAGCAAACCCACAGGCGTGCATATACATCTTGATCTTGGTGTGGGCCCTTATTACTGTGGGCTACGAAAACCAGGCCTCGGGTATTATTCTCTCGGTTCCAACTTTCAGAAGGGACTTTGGCTATGCTTATGTTAGCAATGGCGAAACACAGTATGTTTTGGATGCCCTGTGGCAATCGGCCATTACCGGAGGTGCTTCTGCTGCTTTGGTTTTCGGTTCTTTGATGGCCACTACTATTGTTGACTATACCGGCAGAAAATGGTTGGTTTCTGCTTGTGTGGCTGGAACCATTGCGTGTGTGGGTGTTGAGTTTGCTGCAACCAGCATCCAGGTGTTTTTTGTCGGAAAATTTCTCAATGCTATTCTTTTAGGCGTTATTCAGACCATAGGTACGTCCTATGTCGCCGAATTGACTCCGTTGTCTTTGAGAGGTATCTGCACAGTTACTGTGAATCTTTCGTTCTGTGTTGGCCCTTTTATCTGCACAATCGTGGCCTACTTCACTTCTACCAGAGAAGACCGCTGGGCCTATAGAGGCATCTTTTGCTCGCAGTGGTTTTTCGCCGTTACTGCTGCTGTGCTCATGTTGTTTGTTCCTGAATCGCCCTACCACCATGTCTTGAAGGAAAACGACGAAAAGGCGCTTCGTTGCTTGAAAAAATTCCACCCCGACGGCTCTGCCGAGTCTCAGCTTGCTGTTATCCGTGCTACTGTCGACGAGGCAAAGGTGTTCTCAAAGTCTGGCTCGTGGTTGGAGGTATTCAACAAAAAGAACGCCAAGAGAACGCTCATTGCTATTGCCCCGTTCTTGATGCAGCCTCTCAGTGGCTTGCCATACGTCATGTCTTACCAGACCTACTACTTCCAGTCTGCTGGAATAACGACCCGTGAATCTTTCAAGATCAGTTGCGGAGCCCAGGCTCTTTCTGTCACTGGAACAGTCTTGTCGCTTTTCATGGTTGATCGCTTTGGAAGAAGATTCATTCTTCTTTACGGAATGATATCTCTTGCGGTGTTGAACCTTTTGATTGCAGCCTTGGGTTTGGACAAAGACAGCCAAAAGCTTCTGCTTGCTTCTTCGGCGTTTATGACGATGTTTAATTTCTTCTACAATTCCGGAATTGGTCCAATTGCCTACGTCTTCAATACCGAGATCCCAACCTCGAGATTGCGTGCCAAAACTGTTGCTATTGGTGTGGGTGCTTCTAATTCCCTCAACACTATGTGGTCGTTTGTTCTCCCATACATGTTCAATGCCGATCAGGCCAACATGGGCTCCGCCATCAACTTCATATTTTCTGGCTGCTGCTTTGTATCGGTGGGTCTTTTCTATTTCTTCATGCCCGAGGCCTCTGGAAGATCCTATGAAGAGATTGATGAGATGTTTACTGCAAAGGTGCCATACAGAAAATGGTCTTCCTACACGACCTCAGTCTCCGTTGAGAGCAAGAAGGTTGTTTTGGAGCAAGAGAAGGGAGAGATGGAGCACGTTGAAGATGTGGCCAAGGAGGGTTTGGCTTACGCAGAGAAAGCTATAGTTTGATGGTGTAATCAATGAAAATATGTTTTGATGGCAAAATGCCTAGCAAGAGTTGTTGGTTAGAGCTTCTGGATGGTAATTTGCAGAAAGGGAGAGAGAAATGAGTCAGAAAATGGTTGAGCCAGATTGGGCTTTTCAGGTAATTCAGCTGAATCAGAGATGGGAGGGCACAACATTAGGGGGCGTGATTTCGAGTTCGCAGGTGGTACCGACCAGTATGGACCCAAAACTAATTAGGTATTTCCAAAAATCAGTAATAAATGGTCATAGCCAATTGAGGTGATTTTAAGATGAATTTCATCCAGCTAGATGGAGCAGCATAGGTTAGCAGTCTAGTGTGGCAGATAATTATAATACTGTTGTCATGATCGCCTAAGAAATCGAATTTCTCCTCAGCACCCATTCAATATCAAAAAGTTGCAAAACTAACATAAACGGGAAGTCACCCAAAAACTCCGAAGAAAATGGATCTCGCATATGCGGAATAGCGCGCCCCTCTTTTGCGGAGGAATTTTGTGCCGCAACTTCTCTTCCGATAAATACCCCAGAAATTCACAGAATGTGAGCAAAAACATACAAATGAAAGTCGAGCACATCTCCTTCAATTTCACAAAACCAGGACCTCTCGAAGGCACCATTGACACTGCCACTCCCCCCGTTTCCTGGAAGTTCTCTGGATCAGAGAAAAGCTGGAAACAGGCGTCGTACCAAATCAAGGTCCGGTTGGAAAATGACTCCAATTGGACGGAATTTCCTGTGGTAATCTCAAGCAACAATCTATTTGTGGATTGGCCGGGCGAACCGTTGAAGTCCAGATCGTCTTTCGATCTCAGCGTCAGAGTCCAAGGTGAAGACGGAAACTTATCAGAATGGAGTGAAATTGTTCATGGCCAGGTGGGATTCTTATCGAACCAGGAGCAATGGCCTGCAAAATTTATAGCGTTGGCCAACCAGCGCCGGGAAAATGGAGAAACCGCTCCAGAGACATTGTTCCGGAAATCTTTCCACCTTTCAAAGAAGGTCAAGTCAGCTAAGCTCTTCAGCACAGGCTTGGGAATCTACAACATCGAGCTCAATGGAAAGAAAGCAGCTGAGGACTTTCTCAACCCAGGCTGGACCACCTACGAGAAGCGTTTGTTGCACCAGTTCTACGATATCACCGATTTGGTCCAGTCAGGCTCTAATGTTATTGGAGCCAGAGTCGGTGCAGGGTGGTATCTGGGTAAATTTGGCTTCGACGGAGGTCTGGTGAACATCTACGGTGAAAAGAGAGCAATCAGCTTGTTCATTGAGGCCACATACGAGGATAACTCTTCGGAGTTGGTGTGTTCAGATGAAACCTGGAACGCCTCTTATGGACCCATTGTGGCAGCGGGATTATACGACGGAGAGACTTACGATGCTACCAAGGAAATTCCAGGCTGGTCTTCTGACTCTACTGCTTGTGCTGATTGGGCAGGTGTGGATGTGGTTGACTTTGATCTTGATAAAATCGAGCCCCAGTCTTATCCTCATGTCACTGTTCAGAGGAGGATTACTGCCAGCCTTCTTCCACTCACGCCGAAGGGAAGAACGGTTCTCGATTTTGGTGAAAACATCGTTGGAGTCCCACGCTTCACCAACATCAAGGCTAAAAGAGGATACAAGGTTTCTTTGAGATTTGCCGAGGTCATGGAGCACGGAGAATTGGGAACACGGCCATTAAGAAGTGCCAAATGCACAGACACATATATCTTTAAAGGCGACGAGAATGGCGAGCTGTACCAGCCCCATTTTACCTTCCATGGATTCAGATACTGCGAGGTTGAGGACCCTCAAAACGTTCTTGATTTGGAGAGACTTGAAGCCGTGGTGATTTCCACCAATTCCAGGCAGATCGGGACTTTCGAGTGTGACAATGCCTTGTTGAACCAATTGCACAGTAACGTGATCAGAAGCACCAGAGGTAACTTCATCACGCTTCCTACAGACTGCCCACAACGAGATGAACGAATGGGATGGACTGGAGACATTGCTGTATTTGGAAACACGGCCGCATTCTTGTTGGACTGTTCATCGATGTTAAGCAGCTTTTTGAAGGATTTATGGTGTGAGCAGCAAATCAGAACTTCGGGGCCCTGGCCACATGCGCCTGCTGTGGTTGTTCCTGACGTTGTGAAGCACTTGGATCATTTTTGGCAAAACCAGATCAGTGCCATATGGCAGGACTGTGCAGTTATATTGCCTTTTTCTTTGTACAAGGCGACCAACAACACCGGCTTGTTGAAGCAGCAGTATGAGAGCATGGAAGCTTGGCTTGAGTGTCTTCCAAAATTGGAGGATCAAATGTTGTGGGACAGAACCAACGTCTTTTTGCAATTGGGGGACTGGTTGGACCCAGCAGCACCTCCAGATAGACCTGCTAACGGGAAAACAGACAAGTATCTCGTTGCCAATGCGTTTTTCTACCACGTTTTAACCAGCATGGTGACCATCAGTGAACAAGTGTTCCCAGAGAATATTGCAAAATACCAAGAGATGGCCAGAAAGTGCAAGAAAAGCTGGCTCCACGAGTATTGCCTGGAGAAAGGCGAATTGACGAGTGATTCGGAAACAGCCTATTCTCTTGCGATCTGCTTTGGCCTCTACGATAGTGAAGAGCAGGTCCGTTTTGCCGGCAATCGTTTATCGGAACTTGTCAAAAAGGCCAATTACACCATCGGAACAGGATTCGCTGGTACTCCTCATATCTTGCCAGCCTTGTTCAGCACAGGGCACTACGAAGAAGCTTTCTCTATGCTTCTTGCAAAGGAGTGCCCTTCGTGGCTCTATCCAGTTACCATGGGAGCCACAACAATCTGGGAAAGATGGAACTCGATGATGCCTGATGGGACCATAAACCCTGGAGAAATGACTTCCTTCAACCATTACGCATTGGGCGCCGTTGCCAGCACAATGCACGAGATTATTGGTGGAATTAAAGTTGTTGAGCCCGGTTACAAGAAATTCAAGGTTTGTCCACAGCCCGGTGGAAACTTGAAGAAATGTCGTGTTGAGCATGAATCTTCATACGGGCTCATTTCCTCGCTGTGGGAGATTTCTGCCAGTGAATTTACGTTGGATGTGACTGTTCCGCCTATTACCACGGCAGTTATTCAGTTGCCTGACGGGCATTCTGAGGAGCACGGATCTGGAAAGTATACATTTACTTGCAAAGTCTGAATGACAAAGTGAGGGTGATCTGGAAAAGGCTTTGAGCTGAATTTGAACCTGATATCTACTGAAATCGTATTGCAAAGATAGTCATCACTTACGAAGGTTTATCTGTAACCTATATTAAGAAAACGCACGAATAGTTTCAGCAGATCGACACATCCATACGTTTTCTTCAATAAAAAACGATGAAGGTTAGTAGATGGAGTTTAAAAACACCTCCATAAAAGCCAGTCATCGACTAGATAATATATGGCTTCTGGCCTGGCCTTCTTCTAGCTGCAATCTCAATTCTTCCATAAACATAACATTTACAAAATCATTTCTTCTTCAGAGCAGGTGGCAATACATGCTCAGAACCTGGAAGCTGATGTGGTTTTGAATTTGTTGGGTCCTCCAGCGAATTCGGATAAAGCATCAGATTTCCGCCCCTCTCCATCCCGGCCATCTTGTCGATTACAGTTGCATTACAGAAATTGCCATCTGGCAAGAACGAAAATATTCGTAAATTCCCTGAAAGATTTTCATCGTCGTCGTTCCAATGCCAATGACTCATAAAGTGTAACCCAGACTTTGGGCTTCCTTAATGACAGAAATGGAGCACAATTTACTCTATAAAGCTTACATTCGAATATTAGGAATATATAAGCACTCAAGTCTTTAAAATAATTCAGAAAAAAAAAAAATTAACCATTGTAGAAGAATTCCAGCATCCATCGCCCGACTCATATATTGGTCCCCCGCATTCTCAACACTCCCCCACATTTCCACCTACTCATGTCCACACAAATCGACCCAAACACAAGCCGAACCTCCAAGGCCTGTACGGAGTGCAAAGCAAAAAAGAAGAAATGTGACAGGGCCGTCCCGAAATGTGGATATTGCACGAAGAAGGACCTTCTATGTAACTACCAAACGCTCCAGAAACCCGGTCTTCCCTCAGGTTACGGAGCTTCTATGTTGGAGAAAATCACGAGAATCGACCGTCTTCTAGCGCTGAATAGCGACCAGGTGTCGCTGGACTTGCGTGCCATCTCCGCCACGCTCCGGTCCTTGGAGTCCAAAGTGCTGCAGGTTTTGGAGCCTTCAAACTCGAATCGTCTGTTGTCTAATTTTCATGAGGCCCAGACGGATAACAATTGGATGAAAAACAGTGAAGAGCTACATATAGGTGCTACGAATAACGGCCAGGAGCCGGATAATGCCAGAGCTCTGCCCCAAAACGGGAACATCGAAAATAACCTAAATGGTGTGAAACCCACCACTTGTGCCGTCCCGTCCGTAGCTTTGTTCACGGAAATGGTCGACATCTTCCACGTCAACGTCTACCCTGGGTTCCGTGTGATCCACCCATCGCTCCGGGCTCAGCTCATTGAGGACTACGCCATTCTGCTTTCCACAGACCCCAGCGGTTCGGAAATCCTGCCTCATCTACTAGGGATTGTTTTTGTAACTGCACCATTCATCAAACATAGACTTTCAGAGCACCAATTTGAGACTTTTCGAACCCATTGTCGCTCCAACATCCTCACAAAATGCATCTCAATCACTCTGATCGAGCATCTCCAGGCCATGGCCCTTTTAACATTTGACCTGTTTGGAAAGTCAAACGATCCGCTTACATGGAGCTATATCGCATTAATTTCAGCCGCTGTGATCCACTTGGGCCTTACTAAAGAGCTTGCCGATAGCAAAATCTGTGTTGATTCTCCTGAAACCCTGATCGACGGACCTACCCCTAAAAAACCAAAAATTATTACCCCCCAGAGCATCTCCCCACTTCGGAAAGCAGAGTCTCCGTTCGAGGAAGAGTGCAAGCGAAACTTGTTCTGGGAGATCTTTCTTTTGGATAGGCTCTCAAGCGTCTCTAACTCGTTTCCTTGCAAAATTGACGAGGCGGAAATCGAGCGCCAGCTTCCTCTTCGTGAGGATTTGTGGACCAAACTGATGAGATGGGAAAAGGGCCGCAAGTTGAGTGACCCAGATATTACGGAGCATAATGAAAATCATGACTCGGCTGCCTACTTAGTGGAAATTGTCGCCAAGTTAGGAAGAATTCACACTTTCCTACGCAAACCCTTTGATATCAGCGATGTTAAACAGGTTTTGGCCTGGCAGATGAAGTTTTCGGAGCTCAATGCCGAAATCCTGCTTTGGAAAAGCCAGCTACCGGAAACCTATCAGACATTTTTGGATACCCAGCAATTCTCCATGGATAAGGAGCTCACAGTGAAGGACAACTTACTTTTCTCCATATACCACATGACGATCATCAGACTTCACTCCTCTGTGGGCTACCAAAACTTCGACTCCGATTATATCCTTTTCTCCAGTATGGCCAGATCCAAGTGTCTAGAGTCCGCCCATAACATTGCAGCCTACTCTAAGAAAATCCTGCTTTCAGCCTACACTAAAACCGAGCCTTTGGCAATATGCGGACCTTACTATGGCTTCACGATCTGGGTTGCAGCGAGGCTCCTACTAGTCAACGCTATTAGATTGGAGGAGGATTATTCCGCAGATTTGGACCAACTTCTACTGGCACTTTCTCGTATAGGCTCGCATTGGAGAAGCTCTGCAAAGTACAAGGAGATCATCGATTTGCTCAAAAAGGAAGAGTCAGAGTACCGGGCTAACGGTCAGAGTGTGTTAACAGTTGATCTCTCCTTGAATGTGGATGGAAACGGTGGTGAAAACCTTCTTTTTCTCAACCCTGAAGGTTCCCGTCTCCTTTCTGACATGCGTTTCAATGCCTATAGTCTTGAGTTGATGTTGGCCAAGAAGATCGAGCAATTTAAGAAGGACGGAATCACGTTGTCTCCCCATAACCAAGCCGACTTTTCGAACTTTTTCAAGTGGTTTCAGATCCCCATAAATGAGCTTCACGGTGTGTCCACGAACACCTTCACGGATCTCTACCTGTCATAAACTACGCAACACAGCTAAATACATCTTTCTTTCATCGATTCATTTTCTTGATTATTCACTGTTCGGCAGAAGCAATTACTTTTCTGGAAATTGTTGAAAACCCCACGGGTGGGACTTTACAGCCTTTGGCTAAGCTGTTGGCTTATTTATGTCCATTAGCTTGTCCATTGGCTTCAGCATGCCCATTTGCCTCTATCTTCAAAGGCCTCTCTGGTGAAGGCAGCAAAATGTACTCGGCGTCAATCAACTGAACCTTTGGATTCAAAGTCAAACCAAAACCAGGCTTATCAAAGTCAGACACATTCAAGAAGCCCTTGGTTGGAACAGGTTCGTCAAGGAACAAATCACCAAACACAGGCAACACACTCTTGGAATCTGGAGAGTTGGCGAGGTATTCTTGGAATGGGGTGTTCTGTTGCGAGACAACAAAATGGTATGAATAAGGTCCCGAAGCATGGGGAACCACAGGAATATCGTAAGCAGCAGCCTGATTAGCCACCTTCAATAACTCGGTCATACCACCAACCCACATGACGTCTGGTTGCAAGATGTCGAGATTCCTTCCTTCAATCAACTTGCGGAAACCGTAACGAGTGTATTCGTGCTCTCCAGTCGTCCACTTGACTCTTGGATGAGCTCTCTTCAACATTTCAAAACCATCAAAGTCATCAGGGTGCAAAACCTCCTCGAACCAATTGATGCTCAAGTCCTCGGTGGCAGTTGCCAACTCGATGGCATAGGGAACGGTCAAGGACATGTAGCAGTCAACCATAAGGGGAAAGTCAGGTCCCACGGCTTCTCTGTGCTTTCTCAAAAACTCCACATTCTTCTTCAATCCGACATGTCCCTCATCTGGACCAAAAGGAAGAGCGACCTTTCCACCCCAAAAGCCCATCTTCTTCGCTGCAATAGGGTCACATCCCGTGCAATAGAAGTCGAGTCTTTCTCTTGTGGCTCCTCCAATCATTTTGTAGACGGGCTCACCACGAATTTTTCCCAAAAGATCCCAGATGGCCAAGTCGATCACAGAAATTACCGCAATTGGCAAGCCTTTCCGCCCATAGAACATCGAGGCACGGAACATCTTGTCCCACAACAAGTTGTAATCTCTTGGGTCGGCGTCTTGCAAGAATCTCAAGAAATGAGCTTTCACCAACCAACAAGCTGGTGGGCCGCCAAAACCGGTAGCGAAACCTTTGCTGCCATCGGTAGCCTCAATTTCCACACAAAAGGAGCCCAAAACGTTGATACCCCAGGAAACTCTAGATTTGCGGTATTCAGGGTACTTGGACATGGGGTTGGAGATATCGCTGTCGATAAGCCAGTGGCCGTTTTCGACATTGTGGTAGTCGCCACCGATACCTTTGCCATCCAAGACGTAGGTTTTCACGGATTTGATTTTAGGGAAAGAGGTCATTTTCAGTAATGCTGGACATATTATCATTTCCAGAGCCTCATATATGTCAATGTCGCAACAAAGATGTTCCGACGGTGAAATGTGGGGTATCAAGGCGTCCTCCACAGGGCGATTTTCAGCATTGGCGGGCCTAGCACCACCCAAACAACACTTCCATCTAACTTTTCTCTAATTATTTCAAGAAAAGCAGAATGTGAAGAAGACTCGAAGTTGGTTTCGTCATATCAACCCCGCGAAATAATCGACTCTCGATGCACTCAACTAGGCTGCAGAGACAATGAAAAACAGGGGAACCCTGAAAAATCCCGATCTTAAACCAAGCCGAAAACCCAAGACCGCTTTTTCCCCGTCCTGAAAAATTCATTTCGGCAGACCCGCAGAGGTTCCGGAAAATCTCGAAGGTTTCCCAAAGGAGGGGCTTATTAGCGCTATGCCCCACCATTAGATATAAGAGCGCGGTGATTCGGCCCCGCTTCCGCGCTAAGCAGATACTGATATATTTGACACATTGGCACCAGCGGGCTCTGATTTGCTACTAAAACAGATCTCCATGTTCAGAAGATTGTCGCTGCGTTTTCATTCCCGAAATCGGTTGAATTCCAATGCTAGAAGACTTTTCTCTAATCGAATGGCAGCCACAGTGAGGCCCAATTGGAAAGTCCCAACTGTGTCGGCGCTTTTGCTTTCTGCTGCTATTTCTTGGCTCTCACAGCCTGTTGCATTGGCATTGGAGGATACCCAGGGCGTTACGGTGGAAGAGTTGCAAAAACACGTTTCTGCAGAAAGCGTTTGGGTAGCCATCAACGGGAAGGTTTACGATTTGACAGGGTTTTTGGGAAGACACCCCGGAGGAGCCAATATCATCCTGAAGTACGCCGGAAAGAATGCCTCCACTATCTTCAACAAGTACCATGCCCCGAACTTCGTCGACAAGTATTTGACTCCAGACGAGTGCTTGGGACCTTTGATTGGCGAGTTGGAGCCGGAGAAAGATATTACGGAAGTGGGAGACAGCGAATTGAGGCAAGAGTACCTCGACAATATTCCTCCCATCTCGGAAATCTTCCGTGTCAGCGACTTCGAATACATCGCCAGAAAGATCCTCCAACCGTCAGCCTGGTACTACTACTCGAGCGGCGCAGATGACGAGGTCACTCTCAGAGAAAATCACAATGCTTTTTCTCGAATCTTCTTCAACCCACGCGTGCTTGTGGATGTCAATAATGTGGATCTATCGACTACGTTGATGGGTCTGCCTGTTTCAGTGCCTTTTTACGCATCAGCCACAGCACAGGGAAAATTAGGCCATCCTGATGGAGAATGCTCAATTGCAAAGGGCTGCGGGAAAGAAGGGGTCATGCAGATGATCTCTAACTACTCGTCTTACCCTTTGGCGGATATTGTGGGCGCTGCAGAAAAAGATCAGCCCCAGTGGTTTCAATTGTACCATGAAGGCGAGTCTAAATCTCAACTGTTGGTTTCAGAGTGTGACAACCTCGGCCTCAAAGGAATTTTTGTAACCGTTGACACCCCAGAGCTAGGTCGCAGAGAGAAGGACATGAAACTCCGTGCTGAGATCGAGGCAAGCTCTGATGATCAGAAAAGCTCCACGGAATATAAAGAGCTTACTTCCAATGTTGTTTACGATAAAAATTACACCGTGACTTGGAAAGAAATCGACAAGATTGCTTCGTGGACACAAATCCCCGTGACTGTCAAGGGAGTACAGAGTGTTGAAGATGTGGTCTTGGCTGCTGAAAAGGGCCTTAAAGCGGTGGTTATATCCAACCATGGTGGTCGCCAATTGGACTTTGCCCGAGCCCCTGTTGAGATTTTGGCAGATGCCATGCCTGTTCTCAAGGAGAAGGGTTTGGACAAAAATATTGACATCTTTGTGGACGGAGGAGTGAGACGTGGGTCCGATATCATCAAATGTTTAGCTTTGGGAGCCAAGGGTGTTGGCTTGGGAAGAGTATTTCTCTACGCCAACTCGTGTTATGGCGAGGAGGGTGTTAGAAAAGCCATTCAGTTGTTGAGGGCTGAGATGATATTGGACATGAAACTTTTGGGTGTCAAAAAATTATCAGACCTTGGTCCACAGCACTTGGACTTGAGAAGTCTACACGCCAGGAATTCGCCTAGAGACAACCTTTACTACGAGAATTACGAACCCTTGAGTCCACCAACCTTCCGACATGAACGTTAGGTCCAGGCAAGAGTGGCTGCTTCTGAATGTTAATACACCAGGGGACTGATTCTGAAAAGTCCGCTTCACTGGACCTTGGTAAGAGGCATAACGCTTAAAATTACGCCCTCGTAATGTTCCGACAACTCGAAGGAAGCCGTCATACAGAATGGAGGGCTACTCATCAGAAGCCTTTATCACCAGTTTATCAACTAAAGCTAATAGATGCATCGCTATAATCCGATTAGTAAAAGCATCTCGGTGTGAATATTCCGGTTTACTAGCGGAATTGAGAGTAAAGTCGGAAATTCAAGTTTTCAACGCTTTAACTTAACTCCAAGCCCGAATTCCTCAAAGGGCGAGCCTCATAACAATTCCGTTAAGATTTATGCAAGGGCTCTCTCAATTGCATTAGCCATGCATATACTGTTACATAGCCTATGAGAGAGTGATAAAGAAGATGTTTTATTCCATTTTATTCACTCCAACATTTGAGTCATTCTCAGTTACAGCTAGGGCAAAATTGGCTTCAATTCATCGCGACGTTTTAACTATACATTGAAATTCAATTCTATGAATTCTTCTACGTAAAGAATTCAGCCTCACACCCCTCACTCAACCCCACGCTCGCTAGACCAAAAAGAGCAGAAAACGGAATAACTCATCCGTAGTGATGAGCTGCCCAATATCGCCGGGTTGCATCAGATTTTTGTTGCATCGGTTCCATTGACCTTAAGGTTTAGCGTAGTCAAGTATTGCACCTCAGTCATTGTATTAAAAAACTTATACCCAAAAATTCCCCAGAAGCCCCACAACTCTCCCTCTAGCTGTGGCTTTACACACTGATCAGGCATTTTTGTAGATTTCGTCTACCGAATGCCTTCGGCCTTCTGTTGGTCTAAAATCGAGAATCGAGTTCGACATACTATTTTTGTCACTTTGAAAGCGTATGAATCTTAAAGATTATTTTGTATCAGCTTTGTATCAGCATAAGAAATCTTGTGTTCCACATGAAATGATGAAGGGCACAGATGACCCACTTTCATGGTACTAAACTTTTTGTCAGGTTCACGGGGTCTTTATTATCTGACTATGCCCCCACTCCAGCTATCTGAACCCAAATTACCGGCGATCATTCGCCCAAATTTTCACCTGAGGATCCTCTCTTGCCAAAAAAGTATCGTAAAGCTAGAGGTATCAACACGTAAACAACTACGAAAAACAAAAACATAGCGACCATAGTCCGTGACTGGTTCAAATAGACGTCGAGTGCCCCAAAACAAATTGCAACGATGACGGTTATCTCGTCTCTCACCCCAACCCATACCATAGTAATGAGCATAGCTATATAGGTAAAAGAATATAGCTTTTTCCAATGATAGGATTCGGCAAAACTTTCTGGTTCTTGAAGATTGAGCTTGGGCATAAGGTTTCTAGCTTGGAAGAAAAGACAATGGTAGATGTAAAGTTCACTGATAATGCTCTTTAAATATCGCGCCGATTGAACGAGAAACCCTTATTATGTATACGTCATTCTGCATTTATGACGCTTTCATACCCTGACAGCTTTGACACAATGTCGCATTTGTGCCTCGGCAATGTAGAGCTCCTTACTGAGCATGTGCAATATTCTGACATCAATTATTTCAAAAAAAGTGTCTCTCTCTCAAGACAATCGTGTAGTAGAGCCACCTAATAATGCGACATTGTAGAATCAAAAGGACTTAGTCTCATCTCTGGACTTCATAACTTAATTGTCATTTGAATCATCTTTTCTCTATTGTTTATCTTTCGTCACAGAACACACGGGTAGATGAGTCTACAATAGCGCAACTTGGAAACGAAACAATTTTAAAAATTGAAGTTAGTGACAGCAACGGGTAACTTACGAACATACCACCTTTGTTGAAGCCTTCAATTTGGCAGGTCCCCCTGGCCATATCAACAAACTCATCTCAACACCTATAAGGCGGGGACATGTTTTCTCTTAAATCTCAAGAGCTTTTTGAACCAAATCAATATGTAGTCCTTGTCGTCTTTAAACAAAATTTGCGTCTTTTCACGCTCGACAATGTTCGAAGCTTTCTCGGGATCTGCTACGTTTAGATCATCCAAGTTTTGCGTATCTGCCAATCTGTGATCTCTCAAGAGAATAATGAAAACAAGCATAGGAAAACAGAGGCAAATAGCCACAATCGAGAGCTGCCGTTGAACCACGGCGTAAGCCTTACTGACTGCCACTCTTGGATCTGATCCCCAAGGATACTCGACAATGAAATCGTATGGAGCTGAGTAAGCAGCCATCGCCAACGAAGTATCCACCCCTGACTTCTCCATCTCAGAATAAATTGTCGAGTACATCCTCTGTGTCCAAATGGCTCCAGAGATAGTCCTTCCAAATGATGCTCCCACTGTGATAAAGCTTCCAAATAGAGCTGTCACCGGGGCCAAGTATTCGTGATTAGTGCAAGCCTGAATGTTCGTCGTGGTGAGTCTATAAAACAAGGCCTGTGCAACACCGGAAACACACATTGCTGCTGCAACACCATCACGGAAGTACTTTCCGTTTGATCCATCACTCGAGCCTCTGAAGTGTACAAATAAACCCATGGCAATAAGCATGATAAAATCTCCAAGGAGAATGAACGGTTTGGTTCGTCTTACCTTTGTCAACATGAGTCCGACAATTGGCACAGTGATGCCCTCAGTGAACGAACCTAATGTTGGTGTTCTCGTTGCAACCTTCACCGTTGCATTCATACCCACGAGTAAAACAGGGTAGGCGAAGCTTCCGGGCAACGATGTGATTAAGTAGGCGAAAACGCACACCCCAAACGCAGCCCAAATTCCTCTATCCCTCATCAACACCCATGGAAGCAAGGGCCTCTTTGTGAGTTTGCTTTCCCAAAAAATGAAGATAGGGATAGTGACAAATCCCATCACAAGTGGCACAATTGTGGATGCTTGTTGCCATTTTGAATTAGCACCTCCTGCTAGAGTCAAAGGCACTAAGAACAAACCGAGCATAGCACCGATCAAAAGACATCCAATGAGGTCCATGTCCCACAAAATCGTCTGCAACATCTTGACTAATCTAAGGAAGAAAAACTTGACTGCGGCCCACAGCCTCAGCATCAAGCTGTTTGCTGAAATGCGTTCTTGATGAATTCTTGTTGCAGTAGCACTTCCCTGAAGAAAGCTCTCCCTGTGCTCTTGAGAGATCTGTTTCCAAAGATCTGTTCTTCTTGCTTTCCAGATCAAATGGAGATATGTCAACATGTATGGAAGGCAGGTGAGTGGGGTAACATAGGCCCAGAGAGCAACCCCGAACCGCCAAGAGTGTCTCTTCAATATAGCATTTGTGATCTCTCCCGTAGACCACGTTGTTATGATCATAGTCGAGCACAAAGACGAAAGAGCGAGAAACCGATATTTCAACGTGGACGCATCGGCAACACCCACCTGCCAAACAAGGACCAAGCCCGAGTTTCCGATAGCGTAAAAAACGCTTCCAGCGGCATATCTTTGGACATCCAAGGCTTGCGATTGGATTATAGTTCCCATTGTCTTGAAGACTAACGCTACTACGAAAATCTCAAGTCGACCAAACACGTCTGAAGCTCTGGCAAAGAAGGGCATTGAAGCACCCATGGCCACTTGACCAATAACGGTGATTGTAGACATAAGTGAGTGTTGTTTGTATGAGTTTGTTGCATAGCCGACAAACACAACGCTAGCAGAATAATCCACCATCAATATAAACATTCCAATGAAAAGCGTGAAGAAGTAAAAAAGCTTGTGCCAGCGGTTTGTCATCTGCGCAATTTCCAATTCGGCCCTTCTTATTCCAAAAGATTTGAGAGCCACTGGTTGAGTTTCTGCCACTGGTTGAGTTTGGGGTCCAGAATCTTGGCCATTTCCAGGGCTGTGGGATATCACCTTTGTCAACCCTTTCAAGTCAGCATCTTTAGGATCTTGGGAAGCCATCAAAACCGCTTTGACTGAAGAAGTCAGGGATTCCAGCATTATCGTAAAAAATTCGGGGGATCCACTCATTTATACCTTTTTGTCACATTCTCGTAAATGCGCCAAGTCTATCGCTCATTGTTCTCTAAGCATCCCCGAACATACTAGCAGGTGATGTCTCCCCTGGCCTATAAGCATAGTATAGTCCGTTCGGGACCGATATGAAGGTTCACATTTTCTCAGTGAATCATGACAAAATACTCTGCTGCTTGAATAGGAGGAAGCTTCTCCGAGATTTCTCTGTCGCTGTGGAAAGCCCAACAGAATCTTCTGTGTCGACTAATATACGAGCTAGCCGCACATTGGAGATAGCCAATAACGTCGGAATCCATACTCGGGGTCGGGTCCATTGTGGCCAAAGCATAAAGGAGGATTTCGGGCAAGAAGAATACTTTTGATCTATTTATAAGTCTAACCCGGCAAGAATGCTCCTGCTGAATGGGTTCTGAACTATTAAAATGTGGGCTCTCAATTCTTATCTATTTCATCAATTTGAGTGCTCGCATAGAGGGTCCATCCAGCCGCACCATAATACATTCTATATACTATCCAAGATGCACATGCACTTTAGAGTCCAATTGAAGAAACGTCAAAAATAGCCAGATACAAGCATCGTAAAATCAAACATTAATTATAAACACAAAAATCACTACTTCCCCACAATCAACTTGAAAAAGTTCAAAATGTGGTCGTTGTCATCGTTGAAGACCACTCTAGCCTTCTTTTTGTCTTCACCAACGGCACCCTTCTCGATGTCTTCGGGCTCCTCAAGAGACATACCATTGCCCAACTTGTGGTCTCTCAATAAGAACACAAAAACAAGCAATGGCACCAAAAGACAAATAGCAACAATACAAAGCTGTCTTTGCAAGTCAGCGTATGCAAGCACGACTGCTCTTCTAGCGGGTGTACCCCACTTGTGTTTCTCAATGAACTTGTATGGGGCCTGGTAGGCAGGTAAAGCAAGGGAGGGGTCCACGCCCAACTCCTCCATCTTGGACTTGATGGCAGGATACATCTTTTGGGTCCAGATAGCACCAGAAACACAAGTTCCGATGGCACCGCCGATGTTGTAGATAGCTGCAAAAAGCGCAGTGACCGTGGCCATGTACTCGTAGTTCGTACAAGACTGGATAGATACACCAACGGCTCTCATGAAGAAGCCAGTGGCAAAACCATCAATGACAAAAGCCGCAGCAATACCATCTCTGTAGTACTTCCCGTTAAATCCGTCGTTGTCGCCTCTGAAATGCACAAATAATCCCATGGCCACAAACAACATACAGTTGCCGAAGAGAATGAAGCCTTTGGTTCTTCTCACTCTAATTATGACAAAACCAAGAATAGGCAAGACAATAGAGGAAGTGAAGCCCTTCAACGAGGGAGTTCTCGTGGCAACTACCTCGCTAGCGTTCATTCCCACCAAAAGCACAGCGTAGGCATATTGACCAGGAAGACCAGAAGCAAAGGTGTTCAACACACCAATACCAAGACCGGCCCACACGCCTCTGTCTTTTAACACAGGGAATGGCACCATAGGGAATCTAGCCCACTTCATTTCCCAGACCACAAAAACAGGAATCACACAGAAACCAAGCACCACGGGCACAATGATTTCTGCTTTCTTCCACTTGGTTTGGGTACCTCCGGCCAAGGTCAAAGGCACCAAGATTAAGCCGAAAATGGCTATAATGAAAAAACAGGCCATGATGTCGACTTCCCAAAAGGTTTGCTTGGCCTTGATATAGCACCATTTCCACGCGAGCCTGATATTTCCCCAAAGTTTGTTTCCACCGTTGGCAAGGTATTCTCTGCTGTTTGCCTGGGCAGCGTTGAGCTCCACCTGGCTCTCCTTTTCCTCTTGGCACAACTGCTTATATTCGGGGAGCTTGTGGACTTTCCATTTCATATAGATGAAGCACGACAAGAAGGGAATACACGCACAGGGGAAGACGAATGCCCACATACCAATACCAAAGTGCCAGCTGTATTTGTGTAACAACCCGGAGACCATCTCACCACTGGGCCATGTAGAAATGATTGTGGGGAGGGAGATGAGCGCAATGGACAATAATCTGGCTCTCAAAGAAGCAGCATCCTGGGCACTGATCTGGAACAAAATTCTGGCACCAGCAAAACCAGCTCCGTAGAGCACAATACCACCAGCGTACTTCTCAATGGTGTCAGCCTGGGACATGATTATAAGACCCACCACACGAAACACGAGCCCGAGAAGGAAAATCTCAAAACGGCCGAAAATGTCCGACAATCTAGCAAAAGCAGGCAACGAACTAGCAGACACAACCGTACGAATAAGCGAGACTGTCGACATGAGCGAGTGCTTCTTATAGTCACTGGTGGCGTATCCAATGAAGACCCCCGACACAGACATCTCCACAATAGAGACATACATGCCGACGAAAATCGAGAAGAAGTAGAACGCCTTGATGTAGACATTGTCGAGCTGGGCCATCAACATCTCCTGTTTTCTGATACCATACGACTTCTCCAACACTTTGGAGTCTCCCGAGTCAGCAGAAGAGGTCGAATTTTGCTTGGTCAACTCCACGGACAGCCTGAAGGCTTTGTCCTCTGAGGAAGAGCGGGTTGCAGCCATCTTGTGATGGAAAAAGAATCAGAGCATTTGGCCCTCTTTTATACCTCGTTGAGTTAGGAGCCTGGAGACGCATGGCTGGCCTTTTGCAGCCATTTTTTTGACATTGACGTCGCGCATTGTCT
The DNA here is from genome assembly GCA_003708405.2 of Candidozyma heveicola. NCBI lineage: Eukaryota > Fungi > Ascomycota > Pichiomycetes > Serinales > Metschnikowiaceae > Candidozyma > Candidozyma heveicola. Next base: position 876,410 of record PPOB02000006.1, read on the forward strand.
TGACAGGATTTTGCAGCCAATGGGGGAGTGGAGTAAGGTGCCGAGTCGGGGGATCTGCCACAGGCTGCGTCGCCATACGGCAAACTGCGTGCATTCATCGATTTCTGATGCAATGTTTGCCAAGCTTTCTTTTTCAGCGAAATTAGTATGGTAATTCCCTTTTCTCCGTGTCCCTTGGGCATTTCTCCGTCGGAGTGTACACTCTGACGGAAATTCCTATTGTATCGTGTCACTGTATGCAGGATGATAATATGCCGAAATCCCGTCGGCACCATGAAGGGATCGCATTTGCCCATTAATGGATGTTTCTTGTACTTAAGACCCAGGCTTCAAAGCTTTTAATGCATCTCGAGGGCGTAAGAGCTGTCTATTGGCTGAGAAGCTCAGACCTCAACCAATAGGTGTATAGACCCTTGCAGATGGAAACTAGGTTGTAGCTTCAATACGAGCAGCCGATTTCTTGGCGAGGGTTACATGGTAACGGAGTAGAAACTAGACTGAAAAGACGTGCGTTGTGACTTAACCATTGACTTTCGATTGGCTCCTTCGGTCTGAGGAATGCCTTTTGAAGGGCTGTGATTCGCAGTACTTCTGCTGCTGGAGACATCAGCAGGTAGTAGGGTGTGCTGCAACAAAATCGATACATCTGTGAATACGAGCCCTTACTCTGGGGCGTGACTGTGGCATGATTGGAAAAAGTGGGAGATTTGTGGTAAAGATGCTTGAACTGCTTTGCCCAAGCCTAGGAATAGTCTGCGGCATGGTGAGCCTGATCAAGATGTCTTGAAGACTAGGGAAACAATATCGATCTCTTCATATGCCTGTCGATCGATGATTTCGCCAAGACCTCATGCACAGCGGTCTAATTAGCGCCGCATTGTCTGAACTAGACTTTAATGGATTCAAAGTTCAGCGCCGACGACATGTTGGTTTTTGATTGTTTGCTTTTGCTTCCGCGGGTATTCCATGATTGCGTTTCAATTTGCCAACCTGCAAATTATAGTCAAATTAACAAAAAGAGGAAGCACAAGAAGAAATCAGTGTAGCATGGCTGCATTCGTACACCCAGCTTAAACAAGTCCGACTTCCCGCAATACTCGCGAGTTCAATGTTGTTGCACTTGGCTGACTATCTGATCTAGGAAATTATCGATTTAGTTGCAATGCTTCAAAAGTCTTTCTTTTACTGAAATAATGAGCTTCCTGAACTCAGGCCATAGTCACTGTTTTTCAGCAGATCTATTTGAGCGACACTGACATTTAGATACAATGTCCTCCAAAGCAAAAGCATGTTTCATCGAATTCTACAATCAATGAAGAAGAGATATATTCATCTAAACAATGGTGCACATGAAAGGCACAGCACCACGACCAGCGTGCTTGTTCAAGTTGTTGTCCTTTGGAGCGTTGTTCTTGTTCTGAGTAGTTTGAGCGGCCATCTTGTTTTTGTTTTCTGGAGCTCAAAGTGGGCAGACGTTCGCTATTTATGTTTAGTCGTTCCTCGTACAAAGGAGGCTTTCTTGTCTCATTACAGTTCCTCTTTGAGAATGTCAATCACTTGGTGTTTCATGAAACTACCTATTTGGGAGGGGCAATGAAAAAGATTTCTGGGGATCGGCCTAAGAACTCAGCTCTCAATAAAAAGAGTGGTTAAATTGCTCTGGTTTTTTCAATGATCGACACTCAACCGGTGTCAGCCTCGCTCCCCTTAGAATTCTGTATCTCTTCCAAACATCGCAGGTCTCAATCCTTTAAGGTATACCTTTGATATTCCACGATAAACCGGCAGCCTTTCATCAGCCAAGAATAGGTCGTCTGAATAACAGCCGTTGATATTTCAAAAGAAAAGAGCAAAAGAAAAATCTTCTTCGGTGATTTGGCCTGAGCACACACTTTTTTCCAAACGAACTCTCATAACCACTATAGTTGTTCAACCAAACAAATGCTGTTGGATTCTACTCTAGAACCTTCTTGTACTCTATTGCTAATGGATGAGTTGTTTTATTTGCAGTGGGCTACAGAGGGAAAACGAAAATTAGTTGTGCTCCACCATTTTTTCTTACAAATCATTAAGCTAATTGAAGCGGGAAAAAATCCAAGTTATAGCTTAAAAAAGCAAAACTCTACTTTGCTTATTTCTCGTATTACAAATGTGGTCTTGTGTACAACTTGGAATATGTCACAACCTCCAGTCTGGTACAGCGAGAACGCGTGTTTTGAAAGCAAATAACAAAGGTTCAGAGGCTCTCGGGCCAACTTTAACCTTCTTCAATAGCTCTGATATATCTAGAATATACTTCCTGTAGTTTCTTAGGGATGTCTGGGTTTTTCTTAGGGATGTCTGGGTTTTTCTTAGGGATGTCTGGGTTTGTCTGGGTTTTTCTTAGGGATGTCTGGGTTTTTCTTAGGGATGTCTGGGTTTGTCTGGGTTTTTCTTAGGGATGTCTGGGTTTTTCTTAGGGATGTCTGGGTTTTTTCTTAGGGATGTCTGGGTTTTTTCTTAGGGATGTCTGGGTTTTCTTAGGGATGTCTGGGTTTTTTCTTAGGGATGTCTGGGTTTTTCTTAGGGATGTCTGGGTTTT